>ML821090.1:41273-58095 GCA_009831015.1 Picea engelmannii | reverse complement strand
GTAATCCTAAGAGGGATCATTTTGAATTTTACAATAAGGATAAAAATAAAATAATAATTTATTTTGAGTTGATTTATACAATAAGATTACAATAAACTTCTCAAGGTTTGACCAATACAAATACAAAATAATATCTTCCATAGTTACTTCAAAATATCAACACTCCCTCTTAACTAGGAAGTTATTCTTTGTTTCCATACGAGCTCATGACCATTGATTGTTGAACATATGACTCTATACATCATCAGATATCCATAGTACAACATGACTTCACAGCCAATGCATCCAAGGCCTGTGGGTAGCTCTCAAATAGATTCAACATGTCACCATCACATCCACTAACCCACAATGCATATGTACCTCATCATGTGCACCTCTGTGAATTCACAACCAATGCATCCAAGTCATGTGGGTAGCGCTCAAATAGCTACAACATGTCCCGAGGACATCCACTACCCCACAATTCATATGTATCTCATCACTCCCACTGAAAAGGGACCACACCAAGATTGTCCCTAAAGTTCTCGAACTTTGTCCTCAATAGTGGCTTGGTCAACACGTCTGCAACCTGCTCCTTAGTAATCACGTATTAGAGAATCACTTCTCCACTCTACACCATATCCCTCATATAGTGATATTTGATCTCGATATGATTTGACCTATCATGGAACACCATATTCTCTGACAACTTCATGCAACTCTGGTTGTCACACCAAATGCAGTTCGCCTCCAGTTTGAGACCAAATAACTCAGACATTAGCTTCTAAATCCACATTGCTTCTCTACATGTTGCGCATGCTTCCACATATTCAACCTCAGTCGTATTGAGTGCTACACACGACTGCTTCATGTTTCTCCTTAAACCCATACTGGAGCCTAGACTGAAGCAATACGTCGAAGTACTCTTCCGATAAGGAATACTGCCACCCTAATTTGAATCTAAATATCCATATAATACTAACTCATGGTTTGTCTCATACCTGAGACCATAATACAATGTAACCTTAAGGTGCCTTATCACATGTTTTACTCTGACCAAATGAACTTGCCTGGGCTTCTCCATATACTCACTTGGGGTGTTCACAGCAAAACATATATTTGGTCTCGTGTTCATCAAGTACATCAACAAACCCACCATATTCTTGTATAAAGTAACATCCACAGTCTCTGAAGTCATATCCTGCAACAACTTCATATTTTATACCACAAGTGTAGCCATTTCCTTGCAAACCAAAATCCCAAACCTATTTAGGATTTCCACTGCATACTTCCCTTGATTCGGAAATATCTCATCCTATCTCTTCCATACCTCGAGACCCAAAAAGTAATGCATCGTCCTAAGATATTTCATCTCAAAATCAACAACCATTTTTATCATACACTCTGAGATGAGATTTTCCACGCATGTTAGAAATATGTCATCCATGTACAACAATAGTATCACTGGACTATCATCCACAACCTTAAAGTAAAAGTTAGGATATGCACTTCTCTTTGTAAATCCTAAGCTCATCAAAAAATTGTCGATCATGTCATACCATGCTTTGGGTGTCTTCTTTAATCGATATAAGCCTTATTCAATCTGCACACATATGTCTCCCTGACATGTACCATGAACCATTGTGGTTTCTCCACATATACTTCCTCTTTTATTTCACCATTCAAGAAGGTTGTCTTCACATCCATTTGATGCACCTTCGATTTCATTACTGCATCCAACGAAAGTATAGAACTTATCAAGGTATATATCACCATGGGACAAAATGGCTCCTCATAGTCAATTCCCTCCTTCTGACAGAATCATCGAGCCACAAATATAGCCTTATACTTTTCAATACTTCTGTCAGCTACATGTTTCATTTTGTAGATCCATTTTGAACTTAATATTGATTTCTCCTTCGGTTTGGGGACCACATCTCAGACATCATTCTTTACTATGGACTAATATTTCTCATCCATGGCACCCTTCCATACCCTCTTTTATGTAGCCTATTCATAACTAGATGGTTATTCGTCCATGATATCACACAAACATGCCACTTAGCTGGAATATGGTTTTGTCTTCTTACTTTCCATGAGATATTTTTATGGCACACCATATCTTTTTGCATCTCTAATGAGATATTGTTCCCAAGCTAGTCTTCTCTTGTGAGAAGGAATATTTGATGGCCTCTGAGGTTCTTCCATGTGATTATATTCATGAATGACTTCTTCTGGTTCAACTTCTTATGCTTGTGGAACTCTAGTAACTTCATTCTCCTCCTCGTGAACCTCTTTTGCACAGTCCATTTTTTATTTGTTGAAAGTTGAACTCTCATCGTAGGTGACATCTCGGCTAATATCAACTTTATGATGACTGGGAATATATATCATGTATTCCTTCAATGTGTCAGTGTAACCAACAAATATGCCATTATTTTCGGATGGGTCCAATTTTGTCCTATTTTCCCCGGGGACATGCACAAATATGGGGCAACCAAATATCCTTAGATGGTTGACTTCTGACTTCTCTCCTGAAACATTTCCTTTGGTGTCTTGTTTTCAGGTACTTTGTGGGGAATTTTGTTATGAAATTACACTGTAGTCTTTGTTGCTTATGCTCATATATGCATAGGTAGATCTTGATCATGAATCACAGCCTTCACTGCTTCCATGATCGTCCAATTCTTCCTTTCTGCTACTCCATTATGTTGATGATTGTAGGTAGTAGAAATATCGCTCTTAATCCAATCTTCCATGCAATATTATTTTAATTACTCTTAAGTGAATTATCCTCCATTATCTGATTGCAAGGTCTTTATCTTTCGCTCTGTCATGTTTTCTACCAGTTCCTTAAATTCCTTGAATTTTCCAAACACTTCATTATTTTCCTTCAGCAAATAGATCCAAGTTTTACATGAGTAATCATCAATAAAAGACACATAATATACATACTCTCTTAGTGAATATGTTGACATCGGTCCACACAAATTCGAGTGCATGATGTCTAATACTCTTTTGGCTCTAGTATCCCTTCTAGAAAATGAGTGCTTCACATTCTTTCCTTGTGCACAATCTTTGATCAGATATCGATAGTCTAAATTGTAGGAGGTTTCTCCTACTCCTTTGATCATATATTTATATTCATATCCCAATTTAACCTTATGCGGTGAATCCTTATGAGTAAGGCTAGATAAGGAGTCTTTATAATCTATCATGTGCGTGGAAGCACCACTGTCCACAATCCAAATGTCACTTCCATGAGTGACAGTTATTCGATTGATGTTGTTGCCTTTGAATAGTTGGGTTAAGGCATCCAAAATTTATTTTGGAGTGGATAATGAAGATATGTGATGAATAATATGGTCCTTAATGGAGTATGCAATAATTCTCTTTGCTTTGACAATATTCGTCTTGTGCTTTGCTTTAGCCTCATCTCCCTCTAGTTCTGAATCTTCTTCTTTAGTGAACTTCTCTAGATCATTTTCTTCTAGGAGGATGTATACTCGATACTTATAGGATATGAAGTTTTCATCTCCCTCTATATTCTCATCAATCTTGGTTCCGGTAGTCATCCTGCCACTAAATCACAAATTCTAGATTCTGAAGATTTGATCTAGAGAAAAGATGCACTCCAGTAGGGCGCACTTGTTGGTGGTATTATCTTGTCCTACAACCACTCCTATCAAGAAAAATGACTTTTTTTTTTTCTATATCTTTGAATTTTCTTCTATTCAGGCCTTCTCTGATACCATGTTATAATTTTAGAAGTTACAATTATCTTCTTTAACATTCATTAACAATTACATGTAATAGAATCACTAAAAGATAAACAATCACAAAACACAAGATATATCTTGGGAAACCCTCATGGGGGAGAAAACCAAGAAACCAATTGTTCAATATAGATTCCTTCAACTAATATAGTGTCATGTTATATCTCTCCATAAATAGACCAAGACCAAGATACCAAAGACCAAGAAACCAGGACCTCATGCGTTAGACCTCCTTTTCTATGCTCCAATACACAAGATAAGGTGAGTTGTGTGTGTATACAAATGAGAGGAACTCAACCTCTATTTATACACATAACCCGACTCTCGAAAAGAAGAAACCCTAAGAGGGGTCGTTTTGAATTTTACAATAATGATAACAATGAAATAATAATTTCTTTTGAGCCAATTTATACAATAATATTACAATAACCTTCTCGAGGTTTTACTAATACAAATAAAAGCAAATATATTATGTAGTTACATCATAATATCAACATACCTACATGATAGATTGATTCTAGAGTAATGTCTCTTTCTTGTCTAGGATGCATTGTGTCTAAGGATGAAATTCTCCCTTTGGTTCCACCTATATCACACTCCAATCAATAACGTGATTGGAGTCATGAATATACTTCTTAAGTAAAGATACATGAAACACATTGTGAGCTTTAACAGTAGGTGGTAGAGCAAGTCTGTGTGCAACTGGTCCCACTCTTTCTAGGACTTCAAACGGTCCACAATAATGGGGTGCTATCTTGGAAAAAATTACCATTCTTAGGGAGATTCTCTTGGGTTTCATCATGATATACACATGATCTCCCACCTCGAAATATCTGTGAGTTCTTTTTTTATTTTCATAACTTTTATTTTGTCTTGGGCCACTTTTAGGTTCTTCTTTATTCTAATCACTTCATGTTCCATCTCCTTCAATAGGTCTAGTCCAAGTGGGATCCTTTCCATTGGATTGTCCCAACTAATTGGAGCTTTTCACTTCCTAGCATACAAAGCCTCAAATAGGCTCATCTTTAATGACTCTTGATAGCCATTATTATAGGAAAATTCTACCAAGGGTAGTTATTATTCCCATTGCTTGGGCTAATGCATGACATGCATCATTATCATATATTATAGCACTTTATTTACCCTCAGGTTCTGTTCATATAATTGAGGATGGTAGGTTGTGTTAAATTCTAATTACATTCCAAATCACACAAACAATATTTTCCATAAATTGGAAGTAAATTTCACATCTCGATCTAAAATAATGACCTTGGGCATACCATGCAACCTAAAAAATTCCTTTATAAAAACATTAGAAACATCTATAACATTAAAAGTGGATAGTGATTGGAATAAAATGAGTTTCCTTGCTCAATTTATCCACCACTACCATGATTTCATCATACTACCTAGTTTTTCTCAACAATCCTGTGATAAAGTCAATGGAGATAATCTCCCACTTTCATTATGGAATTTGTAATGGTTGCAACAATTTTGTTGGGTTGTGTTCAACTTTGACTTGTTGACACTCCAAGAACTTGAAAATGTATTCTGCAACATCATTTTTCATTTTTGGCCAATAATACAGTTGTCTTACAGCTCTTATAATATTTTGATAACCAAGATGAACCACATAAGGTCTCTTATGAAACTCATCCATTATGAGGTTTTTCAGTTGTATTGAATCATGTATATACACATGTTGTTATATATCAACAACCCATCTACTATGAGCTGGTATTCCTCCTAATTTTTCTTTTTTGGTTCTTGCTGCAAACTTTCTTTCACTATATTAAAATGCTCATCACTTTGCAAGAGAATTATGATTCTTTATTTTATGTCAAATTCATACATGTTTTTTGTTTCTAAGTGTACCATATGTACACTTTGACTGAGTGCATATTCAAGTCATTTTTTTCTTTTATTTTATGCATTTGATCTCGAAATCGAATTCATTGATTAGTTCAATCCACCTATCTTGTCTGGATTTCAATCATGGTTGATCAAATAGGTATTTAGTCCACAGTGATCTGTCATCAAGACAAATCTTCTTCCAAGAAGTTAATTCCTCCACATCTTTAAAGTGTGGACAATGACTGCAAGCTCCAAGTTATGAGTAACGTAATGTTTCTCATGCTTATTTAATTTCCTTAATGACTCATAGTAATTCACATGTCCCTATTGCATAATGACTCCACCAAGTCGTTCCTTGCAAGGACTAGTACAAACTAAGAAACATTTTTCAAGGTATGGGATTTTTAAAACAAGGGCATTGGTTAAGAGGTGTTTCAACCGTTAAAATATGGTCTCACACTCTGTTGACCATATAAACTTCATTCTTTTTCTTTGCAATGAGGTGATGGGATGGATGATCTTGGAAAATCCCTTAATAAACCTCTTGTAGTATCCAACTAATCCCATAAATTATCTTACCTCAGATACATTCCAAGGGGATGACCAATCCATGATTGCCTTAATATTTTATCGATCCACAACTACTCCATCTTCCGAAATTCGTGACCCAAATATTGGATCTCTTTCCAAATGAAGTCACACTTTTTGTACTTAGCATACAAATGGTGATCTCTTGGCACTCGTAGCACCAACCTATCAAAAGTGGGCAACTTTTCCTTCTTGAATTCTTCTGTCATAGAAATATAAGAGTGTCTCTTCTTCTTCTTCTTGGGAACACTTGATCTAGTGTCACTGTTGGACAACACTTCTCTAGTGGTCTTTCCAATAGATAACTCTATGGAAGTGTCTCCACTAGCTCTGCTTCTCTTACGATATATGTATGTTTTCTTGTATTAAATCCTCCCGCATTACTATGAGTTGTCACATGCTTTTGAATGTTCGATGGGATCTATATCCTCTTAGACTAATATCATCTTGCATTGCTAGTAGCTCGACCTTGTTGTAATTTTTTGTTGAATTTGGGAAAGACTATGTAGTAGTATTGCATTTAATTCTTCCTACTCATCTTGAGCCATCATGATCCTCTCATTGTCTAATTTAAAAATCCTCCCCATGACTACAAAATATGGATGAATTTCTCTAGCCCTCCTATCATCAGATTCTTCGTTTTGAAAATGTGAGGTTTCTTCCATACTGTGTTGCACCATTCACTTTTGTTTTCCTTTTTCCTTATTAGTATCTCCTATGTGATGAAACAACAAGCCACTATTAATGAATCACATGAAAAACTACTCTTGTCCCTATCAAGGATTCAATATGCTTTAATGGTCCCAAACCAGGACTCTAATCTTATTGTCAATCCTGTTAAAAATTTGTTGTTGGCACTCATTAGCACAATTAAATCATTCAATAGTAAAAACTTAAAATTTCATTAGGGACATAACCTCCCTAACCACTCACATGGGTAGAATAATATATTTTCCATGTAATAAAGGCCAATATTAGTAAATAAGGCCTAATTAATAATGTGAACAAGTCTAATGTAAGAAGACTTAATATAATATTTTGATTCTAGATATGTCTTCCTCTAGAATGTTCTTTAGAAGATAGAATTATTATAAATAGTAATATAAGGCATGATAAACTCTTTTCTTGAAAATTATTGTAATAGATCTATGCTCTACTAGAGGTTTCCCCCTTGAAGAGGCAAGTGAACTTGGATTTCTATCAATAAAGTTACCATTTTTTGTGTTTTGATTCTATATATTTTGTTGTTCCACTAGTATTCACTGCAATATTTATGTTTCTACTTATTATAACACATCTAGTACCTTACAAGTGGTATCATAGCACTTTCCTCTGCAGAAATTGTTGGAATTTATTTTCTAGGGTAGAGACATGTACCGTCGGTGTCTTTAAAGCACAAGGATATGTCATTCAACGCGTAAAATTGTGGTTGGGGAAGACTACATGCAAGAACTACAGACAGTTTAATGAGGTTACTTGAAACACATGTTTCACCTTGTTGGAAACCTTTGTAACCCTTGTTGGTACCCCTTCAAGTAGTACCACATTAGACATAATCTGTACATGACCATCACTCCCACTTACCATCAAGTATATTGGGAATCCCCTAGGTGTCTTGAAACCCTTGTCTATCTTATTAATTCAATCGACCGCCTAAATGCTATAGTGACACCTATAAAAACACTTAGGAATATACTCTCCGGTACTTGGGTAATCAGGGAGTACGAATAAGGGTATGATTGAGCCTCCTTAGTTTGTTCCTTGATATATTAGGCCAAGTACTACTATTCAACCCCAGACATGTATGAGAGACATGTAGCACAAGGAAAAACATTTTCTATAGGAACCCTAAAAACCCTAACTCTTGGGAATGGAATAGAATAGAAAGGGAATAGAAGGGATCTTTTTCTGCACAACCTTGCATCCTCCATCCTAGTTGTGAAATTCCTGCACAATTTTCCCTATTAAAAATTTGGTCATTTCATCACTACAATATTATTTAGGATGGAATATAACTCTGCATGAGTTAAAAAAAGAAGAAGGTATAGTGGTCCCCATCGACACCCTCATCTAGGACCTATCCCATTTAGGGATAATTTCAAGGAAGAAAATTTATATTAAAATGTAGAAACCTGGGCTAATATTGCTAGTCCTTAATATGCAAAATTTAAAATGTTTGGTGATAGTTTTGTAAAAATATTCAAATTTATAAGGATTTTATATAGTTTCTATAATATTTTGGTGATTTTTAAGATAAAATAATTTTTTTCTATGGAATTTGGGGAATCGTTTTTAAAAAAAATGGAAATTGGTGAATCTCTTTTTGGGAAAAACCATTGAAAATTGTCCCATTTGCGAAATTTATCCCCTAAAATCATCTATGCGATTCTCATTTGATTCCTCTCTTCCCTCTGATCATCATGGTACCGATCACTTGTAATCCATTTTTTTTTTCTGTGGACCCACCCACCCTTTTAAACACCCTTATTTTCCACCTATCCCATTGTTTTCCTCTCGTCTCCCCATCCATAGTGATACCTCTCATTTGTAACCCTGTTTTTATATGTCGACCCACCTTCCCATTTTGTCTAGTCACAAATGGTTGTCACCCGCAACCAAGAACTCACTTCCTTGCTTGCAGAAAACACCCATAACAAGAAGGACATCTCAGACATCAATGCCAACATTATCTCCCTTAATTACTCTATTTCTACTCTCAAGGACCAATTTTCCTCCATCAAATACACACTTGACACATTGTTGGCTCAATTCATGAACCCTTCCTCATTTAAACATCCTCCCTATCAGGAAGACGTTGAATCTTCCTATTTCCACAACCCTCATTCTAATCACCTTCATTGTGAGTTGCATCTTCCCAGATTCAAGGTGAACAAATTTGATGCCTTCGATCCCATAGGATCGGTCACTCAAATGGAACATTATTTCTCCTTTCATGGAATCACTAATGAATTGGAAAAACTTTGTTATAGTGTCCTCTATCTAGATCTAGAACATTGGAAGTGGTGTAAATGGCATAAAACTTCACACCAAGGGATTTTTTTCTTGGACATAGTTTGTGGTTGAGATTTATGAATGATTTTAGACTAATCCACACCATTTAGTCTGTTTGGCCAAGTTGAAACAGTTTGGCATAGTGGAATACTTTATAATATCCTTTGATCACTTAGACTTCAAAATGGAGGGTATGTTAGATGATTTCCTTAAGGAATTCTTTATCAGTGGCCTAAAGGATGAAATCCTATCCCAAGTCCTAATGTATTTCCCCCATACTTGGTTGGAAGCTACTAAATATGCCAAGGAGGCACAATAGTTCATCTCTTTACAAATCAAAAAACCCTATTTTATTTCTCTCCCTAGACCCAAAAATCATGTCTCTCAGGTCACTCCTCTCAAGATTTAGAAATTCACTTGAGTAGAGATGCCTGAACACCAACTCAAGGGACTTTGTTATAATTTTTATGATAATATTTTATGGGGCACAATTTTAAAGAACAAAAACATTTTATGGCCATTTGTGAGGATAGTTCTGATGAGGATGTTTATGTTTCCCATGTTGAAGAGTTATCCCAATAGATAATATTACACAACCCTATAATCCACCAGAAGTTGAACCATTGATTTTGTTACACGCCATGACTGGCTTCTCTACTCCCCAAACCCTCAAGTTAATTGTCTACATTAAGCATAGAAAATTAAACATCGTAGCAGACAGTGGCGACACCCATAATTTTATTCATCGCTGCATCTTCCAAGAAATGAATTTATGTATACATTCAGTCAACAATTTTCAAATCGTGATTGTCAATGGTGGTTCAATGAAATGTGGCAAACATTGTGAAAATGTGCACCTACAAATTTGTTACACATAGGCAGTTGTGACATTGTTCTAGGTGTTGAATGGTTACACACTCATGACCCCATCCGCATGGATTTTAAGGAACTAATCATGAAATTCCAACAAAATGGACAACAATATAAATTCCAAGGAATCACATTAGGCTCATCGGAGATCATCAGTTCCCACCAAATGGAAAATATACTAAAAAAGTTCATTCTGGAATTATTTCCAAACTCTATTCCATTCATGCCATTGAGACACCCTTGGTGCACCCTCACCTCCAATTTATACTCTCCAGACAGCAAGCTATTTTTAACACTCCCCATGGACTTCCCCCTTCGCATTGAGTCCATGATCATTCCATTCCTCTAGTACCTGGAAATCTGCCTCCCAATGTTCTCCCTTATCGTCATCCATTTTCCATGAAAAACGAAATTGATAAAATCATTCAATAATTGCTAGAAGTAGGTGTTATCCATCCTAGTACCAACCCATATTCTTCACGGGTAGTCATGTTACTGAAGAAAGAAGGCACTTGGCACGTGTGTTCGATTTTTATTCCCTCAATAAACTCACAATCAAATACAAATTTCCCATTCTGGTCATTGATGACCTTTTAGATGAATTGAGTGGTGCTCAAGTTTCTCTAGGGCACTCTTGGCATGTTAGGGACCTAACCTCCCTGACCCATTATTTAGGTAGAATAATATATTTTCTAAGTAATAAAGTCCATGTGCAGTCTTTCTGGAATAATAAAATAATTATTTTTTCTTATTAACCACCAGAGCTCTTATTTTGAAAAAATGATTTAATCTGAATTTATGAGATAGGTCTCAAGAAAAACACCATTAATAATGGTGATTTAGTATTTAACTATTTTTTGTTTCATATAAGATATGCATTAAATGTTTCTCTATGAATGTGACAAGAAAAGAGGATAGACGACAGAGTGGAGGAAATAAATATATATAAAGAGTTAGATGGAACAAGTCTACTCCCATGACTTCATGAAATTTTTCGAAATATGACTAATTGTAGGATGGTGGATGGACGAACGGACGAAAAATAACTTTTCAAAGTAGTGGAATGAACTCTGCTTCCACGATTGAGCTTAAGAGACTAGGTATGGAACATTGAAAAGATAAGTTAAATCTTGAAAAAATGGATAAGTACCAAAAAGAAGATGGATGGACTTGTGGTTACAACAAGTGAATGAATCAGAGAAAAGATGCACCTGCGGACCCACCATTTCACAAAGAATATGAGAAAAACATTAAGTGTTGCTGCAAATTGTGTTCATCGAAACATAAGGTGCATTTTGGTGATGGGGGAGAAGAAGGATTTAGTAAATATGATGAGACCAACCCACAAACCCACCATATATAAGGAATTTTTCTAAGTAAAGAAAATAAAGAGAGGGTATTAACCTATATGCATGTCAACAACTAGCTCGAACTGTGGGACAATAACCCCCTGTGGGTCAACAAGAATCTAAAATTTCAACTACTAGGCACAGAGTCAAAATAGAAAAAATAAAAAGGAAGCAAAAAATCAGAAGTACTTACAAGGAAAAGATGAACTATGTACAATTGAGGGAGAAATTGACGAAGAGAAAAAAGGTTTGAATTGTTGTCCATTAACTGGAAACATCTAAAAAATATATTTCATGTCCCTAAGCAGATAACAATTATAACCCAAGTTTTTTTCGATAGTATAAGGGCCAATCCATAATGCTTCAAATTTTGTATGCAAAGAAGGATTTTCCTTCTCTTTGTTCCATAATAATACCATTTTTTCCTTTTGAAAATATTTTGTTATTGCACCCTGATCAAAATATTTCTTGATGGTATGTTATCTTTGATTCATTTTCATCAATGCTTCAACTCGTTGTTCCTCCAATTTCATCAGTTAATTGTATCTTCTATGTAAAGGAGAAACTTCTTCTACATATTCAATATTCACAACATATGTCAAAACATTCAGCTAGATTAATAGGCATTCTTGCTTCTTTTCCATACACCAATGTATAGGGAGATATCCCGGTGTTATCCTTTGGTGTCAATATACTTGTCCATAATGCACTTATTAATTTCAAATGCCATTTTTTTTACCAAGATCAATCATTTTCTTGAGGATTTGGATCAAAGTCTTATTTCAATATTCAACCAAACCAATTCCTTGAGGATAATAGTTTGAGGATTGTCCCATTATAATACTAAATTTCCCACAAAATTTGGTAAACTTTGACCCAATGAATATTTATTATGTCCCCGCATAATATTTGAGATCTCCCATGTTTGCATCAACGTTCAATATAATGGATGTTTCATTTTCATCATTCATTATTGTCATCTATATAATCTTTGTCGGAAATCTCTTGAAATGTCATGGAACTTCCAATACACCCATCACCCATGTCATCTTGCATCGACCTCTCACAGTGAGCAGCGAATGGGACCAATGTTGAAATTTCTTCAAACTGTACATGTATGTGTCAAAATTCAACATGGTTAGACTAGAAACATGCCTTGACGGT
The DNA here is from genome assembly GCA_009831015.1 of Picea engelmannii. NCBI lineage: Eukaryota > Viridiplantae > Streptophyta > Pinopsida > Pinales > Pinaceae > Picea > Picea engelmannii. The sequence goes on along the minus strand of ML821090.1, from coordinate 45,503 downwards.
ATGGGAGGGTTTCAAGACTCAAGGATGTCTGATGTCCCCACATAATATTTGAGATCATCCATGTTTGCATCAATGTTCATAATGGATGTCTCATTGTCATCATTTGACGTTTCCATATGTATAATTTTTTTTGAAACTCTCTTGAAATTTTATGGAACTTCCAATTCACCCACCACAAATGTCATGCATTGACCACACATATTGAGCAGTGAATGGGGCCAACGTTGAAATTTATTCAATATGTTCTTGTATGCATCAAATTTGGATATGGTTAGACTAGACACATGCCTTGACAGTATGGGAGGGTTTCAAGACTCAAGGATGTATTATGTCCCCACATAATATTTGAGATCATCCACATTTTCATCAATGTTCATCATGCACGTCTCATTACCAATGTTTGTCATTCCCTTATATAGAATTGTTATGGGAAATATCTTGAAATTTGACATGGAACTTCAAATACACCCATCACAAATTTCTTCCACGGAACCTGTACTGTGAGTAGTGAATGGGGCCAACGTTGAAATGTTTTCAATCTATGCCCATATGCATCAAAATTTGACATGGTTAGACTAGATAGTTTCCTTAAAGGTATGGGAAGGTTTTGATACTTAAGGATGTTTGATGTCCCTGCATAATATTTGAGATCATCCATGTTTGCATCAACGTTAAATATAATGGATTTCTCATTGTCATCATTCTTTATTTACATATATAGAATATTTTTTGGAACTCTTTTGAAATGTCATGGCACTTCCAACACACCCATCACAAATTTCATCTTGTTTCGACCTCGCACAGTGAGCAGTGAATGGGGCCAACGTTGAAATTTCTTCAAACTGTGCATGTATGCGTCGAAATTCAACATGGTTAGACTAGACACATTCCTTGGTGGTATGGGAGGGTTTCAAGACTCAAGGATTTCTCATATCCCCAAAGAATCATTGATATCGTCCATGTTTGGAACAACATTCATAATGGGCGCCTCATTGTCATCATTCATTGTTTCCATCTATAGAATATTTGTTGGAAATCTCTTGAAATGTCATGGAACCTCTAATTCACCCACCACAAATGTCATGCATTGACCCCACATAGTGAGGAGTGAATGGGGAGAACATTGAAATTTATTCAATATGTGCCTGTATGCATTGAAATTTGACATGGTTAGACTAGACACATTCCTTGATGGTATGGGAGGGTTTCAAGACTCAAAGATGTATATGTCCCCACATAATCTTTGATATTGTCCACATTTTCATCAATGTTCATCATGATGCACCTCTCATTGTCATCATTTATCATTCTCTTCTATAGAATCGTTGTCATAACTAAATGTAAATTTGACATGGAACTTCCAATATACCCATCACAAATTGTTTCCACCGAACCTAGACAATGAGCAGTGAATGGGGAAAACGTTGAAATTTTTTCAATCTGTTCCCGTATGTGTTGAAATTTGACATGGTTAGACTAGATATTTTCCTTGATGGTATGGGAGTATTTCAAGACTTAAGGATGTTTGATGTTCCTACATAACATTTGAGATCATCCATGTTTTCATCAACGTTCAATATAATGAATGTCTCATTGTCATCATTCGTTATTTCCATCTATATAATCTTTGTCGTAACTCTCTTGAAATGTCATGGCACTTCCAATACACCGATCACCAATGTCATCTTGCATCAACCTCGCACAGTGAGCAGTGAATGGGGCCAACATTGAAATTTATTCAAATTGTACATGTATGCGTCGAAATTCGACATGCTTAGACTAGAAACATGACTTGACAGTATGGGAGGGTTTCAAAACTCAAGGATGTTTTATGTCCCCACATAATCTTTGATATCATCCATGTTTTCATCAATGTTCATAATGGATGTCTCATTGTCATCATTTGTCGTTTCCATATGTATAGTATTTGTTGGAAATATCTTGAAATGTCATGGAACTTCTAATTCAGCCACCACAAATGTCATGCACTAACCCCACATAGTGAGGAGTGAATGGGGCCAACGTTGAAATTTCTTCAATATGTTCTTGTATGTGTCAAAATTTGATATGGTTAGACTAGACATATGCCTTGACAGTATGGGAGGGTTTCAAGAATCAATGATGTATGATGTCCCCACATAATATTTGAGATCATCCACATTTTCATCAATGTTCATCATGCACGTCTCATTGTCAATGTTTTTCATTCCCTTCTATAGCATTTTTGTTGGAACTATCTTGAAATTTGACATGGAACAGACTATCCATGTCAAATTTCAGTGCATGTCAAATGTGAACAAAGTATCCATTTCAAATTTTAGTGCATACAGAAACAATTTGAAAAAATTTCATGGTTCGCCCCATTCATAGGTCAATGTTGCCCATAATGTACTATATCCCTAGTACAATGTATTTTAATAGTTGTTTCCTTTAAAATTTGATCAATAAAATTAAAAGGAAACGAGGATGAGATGATATGGTATATAGAGTGGGTCTATGAGTGATCTTTGAGTATAAATGTGAATGAATGAACTTCTCTTGGTTTCGAGAATAATTTATTCTCTACTAAACCAAGCCAACCACGTGAAGGTGGAAGCTCATATTGCCCCTCCCCCCCCTCACATCGCTCTCAATTCCCCCATACCCAATCTATAAAATAGAAAATAAACAAAAGAAACATATTAATCATGCATAGAAAGTACCAAAACAAAAATGAAATAAAACTTAAAAACATGTAATTAACCCACATAAAAAATTATTTAAAGAGAATAATTCATAAAAATTAAAATATCCAGTTACGTACCTCATCGACCAACGCAACATTTGTATCATCCTTCTTTTGTATCTTCTTATTGATCATCAAACTCGACATCTGTATCAACATTTGGCTCAGAAACAATGTTGAAAGGATTGATGACATCATCATCATCATCAGTGTCATTTTCGAGCATATCTTCATCGATATCGTCAGCAAGAACAGACAGATTGTCTCCTATGCCTGGTTCATCTTCTCCGTCTTCTTCATCTGTCGACCCATATTCTTCCTGCTCTAGCTCTGCATCATCTTCTTCTTCAATATCATCTTCTTCATCTACATTATACTTTATTGGCCTTCCTCTTGGATCATATCTAACAACAAATGACCAATCCCTCTTACCTAGAACCTTTGACTAAAAGACTTGTTCACATTGACTTGGAAAAATATAGTGGTCATTTGTTTTTTCAAAAATTGTTGTTTTAATCATCAAAAATTCGTTGGCATGTTGAATAACGGTTCTTTCCTCATCATGTTCATGCATTCGTAACCTATACCATTTGACATCAAACAAAACTAATTTGAAGGAATTAAAGTCACACTCAATTATATCATTCAAAAACCCATAGTATCTATTTTCATATTCTCGAGGACATATGTCACTCCTAGAGGAAACATTAGTGACCTGGAATACTGCAGTTATCCCACTATCAGAAGTTTTTCTGGTTTCATCCATCTATTTAATGTAAAATTTACGACCATTGCACCACATAGCCTTGTGGTGTTTCAACTGCAATATTCCAGACATGTAAAAGATGCATTGTCAATTAATAATAAACAAATTTATATAACTTGGAAAGTATAATATGAAAAAAACACACCTACAGTCACATTAATATAATATAAAATAACTTAATAAAATGGGTGAAATTGTTTTCCTTTCCATCTTTCAAACAATATGCTAAATCTATTTCCCTCTATGTAACATCAGAATCTCCATTGCGACGAGTTTCTCTAACCAATTCAGATAGTTCTTTCCATGATAACCTACCTCCATGATGCTCTTTACATCTATCAATCCATAACTTCATCTAGTCAAGATTGTTTGCAATGTATAAATGTAGTGCATCCCAATCTTGAGAAACTAACCGATCAAAAAATCACAATTCACCAATATTAAATATTATTTTTAACCATGGTAAATATTAATAAATGATGAAAGAATAAATATTAAATGAGTATGATCGTATACACAAAAAAAGGAAAATTTTATATTTATTAAAAATATCCACAATTTAATTACCTCTCACTTTCTTCATTGTACCTTTCCCGAACAATTTCTCCCTTTCAAATTTTTTGATGGAGTTCACATCCCAAATGCAATCAACTGCATGCATAGCTTGCGCTGCTAATTTAGGAAGATATTGACTAATATACACCATGGATTCATATAACATATATCCTTCCACCATAGA
>ML821090.1:28320-41223 GCA_009831015.1 Picea engelmannii | reverse complement strand
AGGAATTTCTCTCTTCCAATACTTTATATCATCTTCATGGATTTCTTTCAATGACAACCATCTACAGATCATGACGCAATAAAATAACATGTTTCAACAAAACATATAAATACATATTACATTACAAGTAAAACACATGTCATTAAATACAACAAAATTTTGAAGTTTTTTTTTTTCATATATATTGCAGCTACTTACCTCATGTATTTTTCAAGATCATATATAACGTGTTTGACGTTTTTATCAAATTTGTTTGGGAGAGATAGAGGTAGAACATGTTGTAACAAAAAAAATGAATCGTTACTTGTTCAAAACTAGACAAAAAAATAAAAATCTCAAAAAATGTATACGACCAATATATAAATATGAATACTAAAATGATTAATTACCTTGATGAAGGTATGTCAATCATGTGTTTTTACCCCACCAAATTCACCTTTCTTTGTTAAGATATTCTTTATGTTCGAACAAAAATCTGTGGGAAAGTTAATTTTTTGAATGACCTCTTTTACACCATTGCTTTGTTTCTCTGTTAATAACCATGGAAGGTTATTTTGGTCTTCATTGTTATTTGATCGGATCACACTTTGCATTCCCGAATGTCATTACAAATTTTCACAATTTTTTCTTTATCCCTCCTACCATATATGATTAGCCATAATGTTTATGTCACATTCTTCCCGATATGCATTGTATCAAATAAATAAACTATTTTTAGGTCCTTATAGTACGAAAACTTCATGAATTGAGTGGGATAACATTTCATTCCTCTTGGAAGCCCATTATTACCACCTTCACGATGATGACATTGATGAAGCATAAAAAAAATAGAACACTATTTATCAAATGTGGTAAAATAAAATGAATAATTAAAATAAAATTTAAAAACATGATTCCATTTACGATACATAAACAAAATGTGTACCTCAAGGATTAACCATGTCATATGCCAACTTTTATAGGCGAGGTGTCATTATTTGTGGTTTTAGTCCAGTCTCTTGTTTCCCATTGAAAAGATATTTTTCAGTAGTACGATACTTATCGTTCTTAGAGAGGAAGTGTCTATACTCATCAAACACCTCATTTCCTAAACTTTTTGACCGACGATATTTCATCTTAGGACCACAAACTGGACATGCAAATTTACCCTTTGTTTGAAGACCTACAAGAGATGGATTAATGTGAATTATTAATATACGAAATGATTATTTAAACAACATGCATGCTATATTCAATTAATTATATACTATTCAAGCGTGCAATATGGAACGTTACATACCACAAAAATGTGTTAGTCCTGGGGCATCATGAATTTTCCATAAAAGTATTCCATGACATTGAAATCTCTCCTTCCCAATTGGTTTACAGATGTCATACAAAGTGATTCCCTCCCATAACTTTAGTATCTCGTCTATAAGAGGCTCAATCTACACATTCATATCTTTAACTTGGTACTTACCTAATTGTTTGAAATTACATGAGATTACTAACATGGTATATATATATATATATATATATATATATATGTAAATAAATAAACAAAAGATGTGTCAACACATGAATTTTCCACCTGCTTCATAAGAATCAAGAAATGACTGAGCTTTACCCTCAGGAGAATTATGGTGTAAATCATGTGTCATTCCGCCCATGATTTCCACAGGAAGAATGAATACGTTGAGGTATGAACAACTCAAGCACCCTCAAACTTGTCCTCCACTCACCCTCTCACCACCTACCGCATCTCCCCGCCTTCGATACAACCTCTCACCTCCCGACACCTATTCCATTCACACTCCACCCTGCCACCATACCTCCTTCCTCTTTCCACATCACCTGTGTGTCCTCACTCTCCCTTACACCTCATATCCTTCTTCCTGACACCTCCTCTCACCTCTCAACACCTATTCCACTTTCTCTCCACATCACCCCGACTCAGTGCACTTTTCTCTTACCACATCATCACACAAACATTATGTATCACTATGGTGCTACAGAATTGTCTAAAGTGCATACGCTATTATCCTTCCACCTACAACACTCGTATTGGTCACGGAAGAAGATCTGCAGAGCCTTGAGGCATCAGGATTGACCCTCAGAAGTCGTGGGGACCATCTGAAGCATTCATGGGTGTCAAGCCTCATCCTGATCTTGATGAAGGTAGTTATTGAATATTGGGGGGGGGGGAGTTGAGACCTATTCTCACCCCATAAATGGAAAGCATTGCAGAGTGAAACCATGAAGGCATGCTGACGATCTGAAGCTTCCCTATGGTCATTTTTTCCTGTAAAGCACATAACTGCGCCTGGCTCACATCTAACATGAGAAAACCTGCACAATATGACAGACCAGGCACCGAATGAAGCCTTTGAAGGCACTGGTCCGATCACACTCCTGATGGTTGCAACATTGTTGGGTATTTATAGACAGTTTTGATATTTTGTTAAGGTTGAATGGTGATCTAGGCTCCCTGCTATTGTAATATTTTTATGAAGAACATTGGTTCTCTGGCTATGTATTTGTTTTTGAGACATATTGGTTAATCTAAGTCATCTTTCTTTCTCCATATTATTTTCCTTCGATACTGAGAGAGTTCATTATTGACTGATTCACATGGATTGCTATGACTGTATTATGATGAATGTTATATTATAGTGTTATAATTTCTTTCAGTTTCTTTGAGATTTGAATTCAAAAGGATATTGTGTTTAAGTTTTTTCGCCTTAGGCTGCTAGAAGACCTGATGTCCACGGAAGACCTCTACACTCTCCTCACCATAGTCTTCCCTCTATTCACCCTTACTCCAACTTACTGACTGAAGTTGATTCCAGACCTCAATTCCTTATGCATGCTAGTCCAAATTTATGAGTTAGAATGTTATTATCATTGATTCCTCCCCATTTGATCACCTAAAACTCATTTACATTTACTGTATAAATTGATGGGAAATGGGCTTACCTTCTATGCAACCTGAGGGTGAATTCTAGTGCTAAGATTTCTGGCATTGTTGTCGGGGACGAATTGAAGACTTTTCCCTGGGATAGAATGAAAAAGAAGCTATGGTTCTGAGGATGCATCAGATATCAGTACCATTGAAGATTGCAACTTGCACCTGACGAATCCACTATTTTGACTCCACTGTTTCAGTTATGGATCCTAAAGGTAGACACACGAGGTTCACTTCACTGCTGCCTCTAGCAATGTCTAAAGTTGACCCAAAGGAAATTATTAGAAAGGGAAATACCACTCAAAAAGGTACCTCCACTGTTGTACCAAGTTTTTTTGATAATTTGCATAATCCCTCTTTACAAACTCTAGTAACTATTTCTGATTCTCCTATTATACAAACTGTCAAAGTTTCAAGAAATTTAAGTTTTGGGGGTTTTCCTGTTGGTTTCTCCCCTCCTATTCTTGGTTTGGAAGGAGAGATATTTGACACCCCTTTCTCCCCTGAAGTTGTGAAGTGGAAAGAGAGATATTTGACCTTAGAAGACTTTCCTACTCCAGACTTTACTACTCCTCCTCCTATTAGATTTGTTGCAGTTACAGAAGGGGAAACCTCTGTTACCTCTAACCCCTCATATTTATCTCCCAACACTTAGCCTTTTCCTTTTTCTCCCATAAGCACAGCCCCAGTCTCGTCTGTCTAAAATCCATCTCCTCCTGGTTCTCCTCCAGCTCACGTCCAAATGGCAGGTGCTAATCCTCCTAGGAACAGAATGGTTGAGATATTGGCTGCTAGATATGCCCATATAGTTTTACCTCAGCCTATGAATGTTATCCCAGCCACGGACTACCTTAAATACATGTCCCATTTCACAGGGGAGGGACACGTGACTACAGAAGAGCACCTTGCATCTTTTTATAGATTTACATAGATTCAGGTCATCAAAAATGAAGATGTGTGGATGAGAGTTTTTGTACAAAGCCTTGATGGTGATGCCAGGGACTGGTTTAAGGACTTGCTTCCTAGATCTATTGATGAGATTTTTGCCTAGATGATTCAATCTGAATACACTGGGGGAATAAAAAAGATCTCCTTTATTATATTACAGAATTTGGGGTACTTAAGAGAGAAGAAGGGGGAATTTGTTTCACACTTCTAGAAGATATTTAATAAGATGTATAAAAAGATTCCTGCCAAAATTAAAACTATAGAAACCTCTGCCAAGATGACTTATGCTAATGCTTTCGACCCTAATTTTTGTCTCCTATTGAGAGAAAGAAGAGCTACCTCCTTGGCTCATATGAAAGATGCAACCCTTGAATTATAATCCAATATATTGGCAGTTGACAAGCGTAGGAGTAAAGTTGATAGAGACAAAGGAAAAGGTAGGTCTGAAACTCTGACTTCTAGTTCCTCTGTTGCCCCCCATTGAATAGGTGAAGTGACCAAGATACTAAAATCACTTTCTACGGTAATCAAAAAGATCGAATTAGAAGGAAAGCAGAGTTATAGGAATTCCAAAAATACTGAGAATAGGGGTAGTTTCAAAAGACCAACTAATGCCCCTCTGATCATCCAAAGAGATCAGAGAAACAAAGACAGAGATGATGAGAAAATCCAAAATCCTCTCCAAAATAACCTAGTTACTGATGAAAATGAAGAGGAAGAAGATATTGATCATGAGATCCATTGCCTTGGATATACCTCTTTGTTCCCTCATTTAACTCGGTCTGCATATGAAAAGGCTCTCATAAGTAATCAACTGAATGAGCTAAGCAAAGGAGAAAAGACCAGAAATGATCTGAATAGATATAACCTTAGATCCAAGAAGAAAGAAGCAAAGCCTGACATTCTTGAATGACCTGCTAGAGATGAGAAACTTGCTAGAGATATAGCGGGAAGAAGCAAAGAAAGGAAGGCACAAAGCCCCCCACCAGTGGTCAAAAGTCATGTCCTAGAGGTGAAGGATATTTTGAAGCATCCCTCCCCTTATAGCTTTGAGCATGAGATTCAAAAGATTAGACTCACTGTACCTCTCTCATAGTTAGTCAAGCATGAGGATTTCAGAAGGTGCCTATCAAATATTTTTCATCCCGAACCTGCATCTCACTCCACAGACTCAGTTAACCTCCAAGATGAAAGGCCATTTGTCATATTAGGGCCTTTGGTAGAAGAGAGAGACGACTCTTCCCCTCCTTTCTAAACCTCATTGAAAATTCATGATAAGGTGTTGCATAACTGTTTGATGGATTTAGGGGCATCTCATAATATTATGCCTAATATTGTCATGGAAGAGCTCAGGCTGGAGGTTACAAAATCCTACCACGACCTGTATTCTTTCGACTCCAGAAAGGTAAAGTGCCTTGGGGTTATAAAAGACCTAGTCGTTTCTTTGTTCAAGTTGCCAATGAAGAGTGTGGTCATGGATATCGTAGTGGATGATGTTCCCCCTAAGTTTGGGATGCTCCTATATAGATCTTGGATAAAGAGACTGGGGGAACCTTGCAGATGGACCTTTCATATGCCACCATTCATGTATTTGGGGGTGAACAAAGGAGACTCTACAAGGAAGCACAACTCGCGTACATCATCAGTGATGAATAAAACCCCACCAACCTGATGATGGGTCCTATGTCCCTTGATTCAACTGTAGGAACCAAACCCACCACCGAGGCCCAATTAGACTCTCCAACATTTAGTAGTGGAATGGTTCTCTAGATCTTGTGATCTGACCAATTTATCGATGGGATTTATGTTTTCTTGTGAAGGCTATTCCTTCAGTTCGGACTATCTCTTTTTGTATTTTCTCTTGGGTGGGACCAATATGAGATGTAAGTCAGTATAAACCAACTTGGAAACAGAACAATATTAACTTCTAACAACTGGGGAAGAGGCTGAACTTGGGATAACCGGCTGCTCAAGCATGCTGACGACACTTTTATACCACAGGCCTAGTACTAATGCATTAACCATGTGAGCATTCAATTACTGTCTGAGAAACTAATTACCAAAAAGAAAACACATTTGCGATGAGACAATGGCAAGCAAAATAATTCACCTACTTAATCATCCATCACATAATAACACCACGATTCACCTTCATCATTTAAAGTAAATAACAGAATATTGCACCAGATAACTTGACAATAGATTAAATAGCTCTTACTCATTACAGCATCATTCGTGAAACAAGATAGGAAATAGTTCTTCTCCACGTCCAATCACATGCATTTGATGAAAAATAACTTTGTCTTTGGTCCATAAGGACTTCTCGATTCAAGGGAAGCTTCAAAATAATTCTTAACAACCAGAAAAAAAATGCTCTTGCAACAACCATCGACCGTTAGTAATTGGTTGATGTTCTTATTTATAACATAAAATTCAACTGAAAATAACGGCTAAGTGTAGTTTAAACAAAACAAAATTCGCCATGTGGCATATTCTTGTAACAGTTTCTTTAATAGTCAATTCAAGGTATCTCTTCAAAAGGGAAAATTTTCTCATACTACGACAAACTGATATACAACTCATCGCAAATTTGGGCCCATGGAAATCTGTGTTGATCCATCAGAGCAGCGTAAATTCCTCTGACGTCCACCGCATGCGCTTGGTACTTCACTAGACTGGTGTTTAACTATTGTAGCACAGTCCGAGCTCTAATATAATGTTCCATAAATCTTGGCACTTGTCCTGGAGTTGCATCGGTCACCTTTGCTAGCTCTTCGACTCATAATAAATCTTGCTTGGTATGTGATTCATCTATGTCACACAAGTCGACGAAGTTGTCGAGGTTCCTAAACTCGGGGAGTCTGATATCCTTCATTTCTTTGTTAATTTTCCCCCAATGTTTCTCTCATTTGGCCCACTATTCTTGAATTTCTCGATGTGTTTCCTGATACATCTTAGCCCAATACATGGTTGATCGCTTCATATGATCAAGATTTCTCTTGCCCAACATTCGAATGTCGTTTTCTTCTTTATCCCATCCCTGTTGAACTGCATCAATGTATTTGAGTCTCTCTACATCTTGTTGCACCCTTTCATGCCACCTCTCCATATCCTTGCATGTTGTGAGTTCCATGAGAGTGTCTTCCCGGAGCGCAACTATATTTTCGGTAAAAAGGTGCCTCTCTTTTTTGAATTGGCTGTAAGATTCTTCGAACTCACTTCTCAGGTATACCGTGGTCTGAGTGGGGCACTGATAGTATTCAGCAAGGTGGAACAAATGTTCTAGTTCCTTCAGGGAGGTGGACTGATAATTTTCATCTCGTTTGTCTCTGTCCAGGGTGGCATCTGAGAGCACCATCCCCACGTCGAGGAGCTCGGATGTTCTGGCATTTCCCATGTTTATCAAGTTTTCCTCTGTAGTGATGAGGATGGAGCGATCCAACGTGATCCTCCTTTTCTTTTTAGTTCTTTGGACGATGTCCTTCCTCTTTTGATTGTAGGAGATCGCATAAATATCGGCTACCTCATCCACAGGTTCGAGAATCTGTTGATCACCCCATGTGAGTGTGTTTCCCAAATTCCCGGTGGTGTATATTTGTTCAAGATTGGGTTATTGAACTTTCTCGTTGTGCTCTGAAGGCCTGACCTACGCCTGTCGCTTGTCGGGGATATGATTATCAAGCAGAATAGAGGCGTTGGGAAAATAATTAATACTTACTTATTAATCAGTCGTCGAAACAATAATTTCCTTTTGTGGGGATCCTTCATTTGGCTCATCCGGTTCTGACTTGTCCCTCGGATTGCCTGCTCAAGTTTCCAACGCATTGAGCCTCTTTGTGTCAGGAACATTTTTGGTTTCTATTTCCTTTTGTGGTATCTCCTGGGTTTGGACCTCGGGAGCAAGAAAAGAAGTATTCTCAGGTCCCTTTTCTTCTTGGACATGCACAGGGGTCCTATGAGATGCCTCCAGGATTTCATCATCACTATATATATTTATAAACTCGCTCAAAGGATTAGGCGCACTTGTCTCTACTAATACCCATCTTGTCTTTGGTTGATTTGTCACACCTACTGGCAATCTAGCCGATGGAATTATGGATTCAGGGTTATCTGACCCGTTGATGTTATCAAGGTTAATGAAATCAAGGTCGCTTGGCCCTGCTTTGCTTTCTTCTGGGATATCATTTGGAAGTCTTGGAAATCTGACGAGGTTCAGGTTATCCTGAATCCAATTCATTAAATGTTGGTCTTGTTCATACATGAGTCCCCCCATCACCTACATATTGAAACTCAGATAAATTCCTATCTTATACCGGGGTTACCTGGGGAATCTCTGCTATTTTGGTGGCTTCTTGAGGAACTTCAACCGCTTCGACTGATTCAAGTGCTATCCTTTCTTCACTGGCCCTGAGGATTTCTTGAGATGATTGTTCCAATATTGTTGCTTACTCATCCCAACTCATGGCCTTAAACCTGGTTTCTTTAGGGTCATCCATCCTTGCGACCACCTCATCCTAGCTTTGAGCATTTTCGGTGAAGATATCATCCTCAAACCTGTCATGGGAATATGGCCAGTAAGATGATACCTATTGCACATGCTTTAGGACTAGACCCTTGGGGTCATTCTTGTGAAAATGTCCAGTCTGGAATCGAAACTCCAACTCGCTTAACCCTTCTTGCTTGGCCTGCGCGGTGTCCTTTACCATGTATAAACCAATATGAAACCCATAGGGTATGAAGGCCCTCTTATTATCCTTTACCAAAGTAGCATTATCACCTTGTAGGATCGTCTAATAACAGATTTCCCCTACTATTAGTCAATAGGGGACATATAAAGGCAACAGATGGGGTGCTCCAGTGGCACCGAAAACCTTGATGTAAGTATCGCGCTCATCTAGATACCAATGGTCGACCTTGGATACAACCTTTTTGGTTGCATCCGACAGCCTTGGGCACTCTTTCTTGAACAACTAGAAATAAATATGTGTGATAAACCGATCGTAGATGAGAGAGTAGGATTTCTTGTACCTGTTCTCCCACAAGGTGCCAAAAGACACATGGACCAAGAGATCTTATGTGTGCCATCTCAAGTTCATCCCAGCAAAGAAATTTATGGCACCATTGACGTCCAATAGATAAGAATCCATATAAAAGGATGGGGTTTCTCCCTCTTTCGATGTTTGAGCCTGTCCTATGCAAGTGCTCAGCTATTTGGAGAAGATGGAACCCCAGTTAAAACCTATTCCAGAAATGGCTACCATATAAGCTAGAGGCATCCAAGCCTTTGAAAACCTAGAGAATTCTTTCTTCCCATGCAATCGGCAGAGGAGGGCCTTTAGGTAAATGTACGGATCCCTCAGGATAGCAGTTGGGTACCAATCGGAGGTCTGATTGGTGAATTTTTTATCCTCTCTCCACCACGATGTCGTCGACTTGTTGGTGTTTTTTTTCTCATAGAAGTTTACAACCAAATCAATGTTTAGCCATTCTTCTAGCTCTTTGAGCTTGTAGTAATTATGCACTTCCACTAGGAGGAAAACCCCGACACACTCATCATTGTCATCATTAATCAAACATATTTGCATGTCAGTGTGATAGATAAGTCATTTCAGGAGTTTGATGTAGGGGAATACCAAAGTATTTCTCACTACCATGTGCAGATACGCCTTTCGGAAATTCAGTAGGACTTCATCATCTAGTCTTCTCGTATCAGGATCGTTGTGGGGGGTATATTCGGGGAATTCCTCCCGCTTGATTTTATTGAAAATTTCTTCCGAGTGTGCGAATATTGTCTTGGTCCCAATGTTCACCTATGTGTCTCCAAAGGCCAAGGGTTGAACGAAATCCTTCTTGGTGGATGTTTTGATGATGAGCACCGGATTTGGAAAAAATTCCAAGTGTCTTGCATCCACTGGGGAGGAACCTTCTCCCACCTCTAGTTCTTGTAGCTTTGGTTCTCTTGGAGATTTGTTGGTGGTGGGTTTCTTCGGAGGCATTGTTCCTGTAATGCTTGTTAAATTTTTTATTAATACTCACTAGACCTTGGAAGCTATCCCCGGACTGCTTGTCTCGCTCCTCTAGATGTTCTGAACTCCTTCATGCGCAGAATAACCTTGTTTACAATGACTCAAAAGAATATAACGGCAGAGATCCTACTAGTCGTATCAAGTAGTTAATACGAGTAATGGGTGAAATTCAAAACAATCTACCGTTGAATCTCTGCAAATAAATTCTACGTAGGTTGACATTGGAGGCGCGGAGGAAGATGCACTGTATCGATATGCTCAAACGGTCCATTTGATCCGTGCACGAATTAGCAACTAATGGGAGATTTTGAAATTAATTTCCCCTTTAAATGCGTCGTATCTAGTGTATCTTAGAGCTAAAATGTCCCATCGCGTATTTTTCTTAGTAGACAGATCGGAAAATCGGCGATATCCTTATGCATGTTGTCATTGGTATATTCCTGAGAAAACCTCCGACGTCGACGAATTTTTTCATACGATGTTGAAGTTGTAACACTGCTTCGAGGTGCAATGTGGGTCTTAGGAGGTAGTAACGACTCCAAGGAAAACTAGATTGTATGTCTGATCACTCGGGAAACAACAGATGGAAACAGAGGAAAGGTGGTTTGACTGTACATCTCACTTGGAGTCATGTCTTTCAATAGAAGACGTGCATTAAAATAAACCTGGGATTACCGAGGCCGACAAGTATCGAGGTCAACGATCAGGGGTTGACTTATTACGTTCTCCATGGGCTATCCTTAAAATTCACCCATACCGAAATGCTTCGAGAATTGACCATCAACGATTCCTTTAGTTCTTTGCTAACGTTTACTCCCTTTGAATTTCACCGATGCCAAATGATATCAGCTATCGATGGCTTCCTTGTGTAATGCTCGTCACGACAGAAAACTCCCTTCTACCAATGGCGACAAAGATCAACGATCGACAACCTCAATTTTCTCGAGTGATTTTCTTTCATCTTCAATTCTTCTGGGTGCCGAATTTTGGACTCGTCAGGTGAAAAGATTTAGTGGTTGATTCTTTAATTAAATGTTAGTCCTTTAAGTTATGGCGATTTCCGCATTCTCAAGAAAAAAAATTTAAAGACTAAAATGATGTTGGAAATGGTAAGCAAATGCAACATTTTACACAATGAAGAGGAATCAAGCAGTGCAAAATATCAAGTGGTACCCAAAAAGTAAAATTTGACATAGGCTTTTTAGGGTGTTTTAAGTTCTCAAGAAATGGCGATTCATTGGGCAAAAGCAGAATCTCTATTCTTCCTTCATGCTTGCTCGACACGAAAGCTGGTGGAGAACCTTACTGGTTTTAAATCAGAGCCTCTTTTTCTTTTGCAATTTGAAATTCTTTGGTTAATGCTTCAGAGTTTGCCTGTGGGGTTTTTAGCCTTTATTCATCCTTTGTTTCTTGTAACCCTAACTCATGACCCTTTTTACAAAAGTCCAGTAAAGCATTCATTGGCATGGAGCCTTTGGTTACCTATACTCACTTTCTTTGTTGTTTCTCCACTGCCAGCGAGCATCCATAGCCCCGACGGAGATATCTGCATACCCTCTCCTAGTGTTCACTCTTTTGATAATGTAAATTTTATTTCAGGAGAATGCCCTGAGTGAGTGGGAGAGGATGACGTCTGTTTATTTTGCAAAGTGAGATGGTCAAAGTGAATCATTTGTTAGCTTTGTGTTCAGGGTTCATGTAGTCATTTCCATCTTTCCTTCTTTTCCTTAAGGTCTTATCAGGCCACTAAGAAGACACTTCTGACATTTCTCCAAAGTTGTTCATTTGCATCGGTCAGATAGAGGACCCCTCAAAGCAACCGCAAGTTCCTTGGTGCTTGTTGTGTTTTATCTGAGCGATGAGTTCGGAACAAAGTTCGCTATGTCGCATGAATTGAGGTCAACCATTACCTTGCTAAACACAACTTTCAAAAGCGTAGAAATCTAGAAAGCAAAAGAAAAAAAAGATGCATTTGCAATCATGAAAACACTCATACAAAACAATGTTTTTTTTTTTATTAAATATTTATTATTGGAAATATTGTTTGAGGGCTTGACCATTTACTAGGAGGGTGTCAGGTTCCCCCTCAAATTTTGTAACCGATAAGTGTCTTCCCCAATCTTCTCAGCCACCTGTAAAGGTCCAATCCATAGATTCTAAAACTTAGAATGCTTCCCTTTTGGCTCATTTTCTCTGTCCCATTTTAGGACTAAGTATCCTACTTCAAAAAATTTCTCTTTAGCCTTATGCTTATCAAACCATATTTTCACTATCTGTTGGTGAGCTAGAAATTTTGACATAGCCCTTTCTCTCTCTTCTTCTAGCAGGAGTAGAGTACCAATTCTTTTTTGTATGACTGATGAGGGTTGCCCGTTGGAATCTTGGGCTAGTTGAAGAGATCGAAGATAAATCTCATTTGGGAGAATGGCTTCCTATCCATAAACCAGAAAGTATGGGGAATTTCCTATAGCATCCTTGGGTGTGACCCTATCATCCCATAGAGGGTTATGGAGTAGATTATGCCAATTCCTTTGGTTATCTGCAATCATGTTTTTTAATAGTCTCACTAGGTTCTTATTGGTTGATTCTGCCACCCCATTTCCATGTGGATAATAATTTGCAGAGTATCTAGTTATGATTCCTTTGTCTAGAGAAAACTCTGTCAATAGAGTGGAAGAACAAGAAGCTGCATTATCAAAAACTAGAATAGAAGGGACACCAAACCTTGTGATTAGTTGTTTTTCTATGAATGGGATCACCACCTTCTCGTTTACATGAGTCAGAGGGATGGCCTCTGTCCACTTCGTGAAATAATCGGTGGCATTAAGCATATACTTGTGTTGTTTCAAGGAACTGGGTGTAATTTCTCCTATGATATCCAACATCCATTGCTCAAAATTCCTAGAGACATTCACTGACTAGAGTGGGATTGTGGCTCTCTTCTCTCTGTCGGACACACCTACCACACTTAGAGGGGGGGGGGGG
>ML821090.1:3086-26710 GCA_009831015.1 Picea engelmannii | reverse complement strand
GTCACTTCTCTTGATTATTTAAATAATCCACCTTGAATTTGTCACTTTAATTTATCATTTAAATAATATTAACCCATTTCTAGGTCACTTTGACTTCTTTGACCTTGGGGGCTTCAAGCCTTCATGTGGGGGTCCTTCATCTTTGTAAGGCCATAACTCTCAAACCATGAAGAGTTATGTGACATTCCACATACCACTAGAAATGGCATGACAAGCACTATCCATCTAGGATAGTTTCACCAACAATTTCCTTGATCTTCATCTCGTTATTCCACATACAAGCATGGGTCTTCCAACCATTCTTCTAGGATAACTCAATCTGCAAAGCATCTTCCTATGAGGGCTTTCACCATAAGGGGACCACTTTGGAGTTCATCCGTTTTTGCACCTTATCAATCATGATAAGACAATAATGAGAGCATGGGTCCTCCAACCATTCTTCTAGGACAACTCAATCCGCAAAGCGTCTTCCCGTGAGGGCTTTCACCATAAGGGGACCACTTTGGAGTTCATCCATTTGTGCACCTTATCAATCATGATAATACAATAATGAGTCATCTATACATTTTTCAAACAATGTATCATATACCAATGAAACCACATCGATCCATCTTATGAATGTATCAATGAAAACACATTGGTCCATCTTCATCTATTCATTCTCATCAAGGACAATACATATTATATTACATCAATCATCCATCAATCAATCCTTTGACATCAATCAATCACTTGACATCAATCAATCAAACCATTGGCATCAATGAAAACATAATCCAACACTCTCTCCCAGTGCTTATTTGACAAGTTTTACAATTCCTAGCATAGGTGTGAGCGTCTTTGAACAAGGTGGGCCAATAATATCCAGCTCTCAGTATCTTATGAGCGGTGGTGTTTCCTATGAAATGTCCACTGGCAGGGCCATCATGGAGCTCCTTCAAAACTTTTTCTGCGTCTTCACATTCAAGACATATTAAGAGTACCCCATCATAATTAATCCTAAAGAGTACCGAATTTATGAGGCGATATTGTGCAGACTTTAACTTAAGAGCTCTCCTTTCCCTAGGGTTGATATTTTCTTGACAAGTCCCATGGTGTAGGAGATAAGTTAAATTCTCATAACAAGACTCTAGCCTTGGAGAAATCTATGAAGCTTCACCACACCATAATTCTTTTTCATTCTCCCATCCAGAATATTCATTTACTTGGTCTTGGGCTTCAGCTGCGCATTTTCACAACCCTTGCCCTTTAACTAGTTTGGCAGGTTTTATATCTAGATCAAATTATTGGACCACTGCCATCCAATTCCCTCTTTTTCCCCCATCTCTTGTTGAGTAAACAAGGATCGGACCATAGGGTGAGGCACAATCACTTTGGTGTGGTTCTTGAGGATGTAAGACCTGAAGTGCTTTACTGCCTTATATACCGCATAGGCTTGTTTATCAACCGTGGGATAATTAAGTTCGGCTCCCTAGATATTAATGCTCATGAATGACACTAGAGCCTCATTGTTGTCATCATCCTTCTGAGTCAATGCTGCAACTAATGACTGGTCGGAGGCGAAAGTACAGAGTAAGAAATCCCTATTGAAATCAGGACTTCGTAACACAGGGGCCTGGGATATAGCAGTTTTAATATTGCTTAAAGAATCCTTTCGTTCATAATCCCACTTAAATTTGGCATATTTGTGAATCATATTTTGTAAGGGTTTGATAGTTTCCGCAAAATCGAGAGTGAATTTCCTCACGAAAATGATTTTCCCAAAAAAAGACTACATAGATTTCTTATTGTGAGGCAACGGGAGTTGAGCTATGGCCTTAATCCTTTATGGGTCTATGTGAATTCTTGCTTGAGATATAATGTGACCTAGCATATTACCTTCCTCGAGGCTAAAAATATTTTTCTTGGGATTTAAGGATATATTGTATCTCCTACACCTTTCGAAAATTCGAGTTAAGTGTTGGATGTGCTCTTCTATGTTCTTTGAATACACAGTTACATCATCTATATACACTACCACACACTTATTGATTAGTCCCCAAAATTATACATCCATGGCCCTTTGGAAGGTCACCCCTACGTTGATTAACCCAAAAGGCATGCGTTTATAAGCGAAGGTTCCCCACTTGGTTAAGAAGGTAGTTTTTAAATGATCTTCCTCTGAAACCAGAACTTGGTTGTAACCTTCGAAATCGTCCAGTAGAAAGAAAATCTCTGATCCAGACACGGTCTGTAGGAGTTGCTCCATTTGCGTGACTGGGTAGTTCTCATTTTTCGAAGCTCTGCTGAGGTTCCTAAAATCTACGCATAAGCGAATTTCTCCAGAATGTTTTCTCACAGGAACCAGATTTGCTACCCATGTGGAATTCCTGACCTGGAAGATGATCTTGACATCTAAAAGTTTTTTTAATTCCTGATACATGAGAGCTTCTAGGGATGTGAGATACTTTCAGAGCTTCTATTGGAATGGTTTCACCTCAAGTTTTAATGGTATAGTGTTCTGAATGATACAGGTGTCATAAGTTTTTAGATCTCGATAGGACCATGCGAAAACATCTTGATATTGTACGAACAGTTGGAGATAAGCCTTTCTTTCCTCTTTAGATATAGTCTTGCCAAGATTCACATTCTTTGGGTTTCCCTAGGTTCCCAGATTTACAGTTTCATGCAGGGGACAGGAGCTACCGGTATTTGCATTTATAGGCCCCCTAAATCATTCTTTCAGGTCAAACAGATTTTCCAAATTAGTTATCTCTTTTAGGATGGTGTGAGATTTTGATCTGTCAATAGGTTGACCTATCTGTGGATCAGTTTTTATTGATTTCTCCTGGAATACTTCATCATCGATGGCCAAATCTTTGAAATTGTCTTGGTTAGTTAGGAATTTTATGCACTAGTACACTTGGGTCAAATTCTGACGGCGCATTCGATGCAATTTCCACTTTATATTGTCGGGAGAATGAAAAACAACTGACCCCTCAACGTCATTTCACATGACGTCTCTTTTCCAACATTTCATATGACGTCACTCTTTCCACCTCCAAGACATCTCTCTTCCCACCTCCCAGACGTCGCTCTTGCCACGTCTTGGAGGTGGCAAGACCGATGTCTTGGAGGTGGAAAGAGAGACGTCTTGGAGGTGGCAAGAGCGACGTCCTGGAGGTGGAAAGAGAGATGTTTTGGATGTTGCAAGATCGAAGCTAAGAGGTATCAGCTCTGACGTGGTTGCTATGGGAGCGACACTTCAAGATGTTGCAATAGCGACTATGTTGTAGGTATTTAAAAAAAAAATACAATATCAATACTGAAGGGACGAGTATATTAACCTTTGCTAAGATACTAGCCATATCAATATTTAAATCTATATCATTGGTCTTAGGCAAGGTTGGTTGAGAAGGACTAACTTCCAATGGTAAAAGGAGTCTTGTCTAATGAGGTTTAGGATCACTAGGATATGTCTCAGGTGTGTTATCACATGAACTCACAATTGTTGAGCTAAAGTCGAAAAGCTCAAGTGCAATCATGTGTAACTTAGAGGGAAGGCCCTTGTCACCTCACCAACCCTCTTTCACTTCAAGCCATCTTTCCTCGGACTGAAGGGGATTTCCCTCATTTAATATTGTGAGGAATTGGGTCAAGGAATCTCAATGTGGAGAGTGAAGTCCGAGAAAAATGCATTTGGGTAGCTTTAGACTATTGAAGAAAGTACTTGGAGGTCTCAAGATGCCCTCCTAGAAAGTATCGCCCATTCAATCGCCATCCTTTAGACTATTGAAGAAAGTACATGTCATCGAGTGCCAACATTTACATGTGTGGCCAAATGGTCAATTTAGAAACATAGGCTCATAATTACAATAATCTAGAGAGTGGCTCTTCGAATAAGGACCCTATGTCTATTTCCCAACCTATTGGACCTCTCCAGATAGAAGAGCCATCACTTGACACAATGTTTTTCCCACCAAAGGATGTGCTTCCTAGGTCTACGCATAATCCCAACGCACAGGTTTCCCATAATTATAGTATTGTGGAAGATTTAACCCAGACACCATGTGCCATGTCAACCCTCTAAGTCCTTCGATGTTGCCCAATGCAACGAAGAGCATAGTTGCCTACTATACGAGGGGTGGAGCCTTCATATACTAGTTTAATTACATTTGACATGGACCAAAGCTAGGCTAGCCTCCCCCACCAGATTTCTTTTCAAATTCAAGTAGTCTCGCATGGGACGAATATCTTCAAAACTATTGGTCATGAAGGGGCCTCCACTTGTATTATGTCTATGTCATGTTGGAGAGATATTTATTCCCCAGAGCTTGTGCATTCCAACACCATGTTGAAGGCATTTGATGGTCACATGTTTAAGCCTCAAGGAATCATTTATGCCTTTCTTGTGGAGTTAGATTGAAAGGCTATCATTTTAATTAATGACCCCAACAAATTTGAGGTTTAAGTTTCCACACAACATACAAATTTATCTTATAAGGGATACCAAAAGGCTCTATAAATTAAAGCCATGGAAACCTCTTACTCCTCCAATTTAAGTTATTAAAAATTACCCAAAAGTGTTATAATTATATTATAAAGTGTGGTTGGAGATCATCCAAAAACCAACAAGTCTTTGATTTTGCACAAAAGTTTTTCTTGGTTCAAATCTCTCTCCCCCCACATTAAAGTGTGCAGAGTTGGGGTTAATAGCTCCCACTAATTAATGAAAAACATTTATGGATAAAAATAAATAAAAGATTTTGAAGTGTGAATTTGAGGGCCAACAATAATAGTTAGTATCCTAGCATCATCTCTCACAATGAAGAGATCTTTTTGTAGCTAAAAATGTATACATAGATGATCCACTATAAACATCTTAGAACCAAAATATTCTTAGTTTTTGTTGCAGTGTCTAAATATGGTGTCATTGAAATGCAACAGTGCATTGTAGAACAATAGCAGCGAAAATTGTGAGTGTAGTGGACTATGAACTCATCACCCACTGACCACAAAGTTGTGGTCAAGACACAATTATCCACTCCGCTTCCACATATGTCTCATCAAAATTCTATAAGTTGCTTCCGATCTCATGGGTTTGAAGCCCTAGAATTCAACCTTGGTCAAAAACACCTTCAATCTATAAAGCCATCTCGACTTTGTCTCATGATCCATTTTGGATCAACCTTTGCACTGAAAAAATGGGTGAGAGGTGGATTTTGAACTAGCTCATGTGAAGCTTCAGTCATCAACCTATGATATTTGGGGAAAAGAGGAATTTTTCTCCATATTAAAAGCTTTGGGGCAAACATCCCTTGATAGAACTCTAATTCCTTTTGGAGAGAAAAAAAGCAAACTTATGTAAAGGAGATAAAGACCAAGACCTTACATTTTCTATGATGATATCTAAGAACCCATTTAATGTCTTACAAGACCTACATAAGGTTGGCACGATGTATGACTAGAATCAAATAAAATTTATTTTCAAGCAAGGCCTTATTATTTGAAACATTGATCTTAAAATATTATCCTTTGTAAGATAAGGGATGATCACTCTAGAATCAAATGGAATACCCTTTAGAACCACCATAAATGAAAGGAACTTAAAGGCTTTATTGGAATGAAGTATGCACCCCAAATGACATACCAAATAGGGTTGGTCAAAGTCTTACTAGAACCAAGTAGACCTACCTTTCAAGGCCTAATTGGAACAGAGTACCCAAACCATCAGAAGACATTTTAAAGCCTCACTGGGACACAATACCTCATTAATCCAGCAAACATGGCATTTCAAATCCTTATCGAAACTAATATACAATGCCCTTCACCCCTAGTATGAAGTTCTTTCAATACCTCACTGAAACAAAGTATTCACCCTTGACATCAGGGCCTTTTCATGCTTGAATGGAAAAAAGTAATTGCCTATGATGACTTAATGTCTCTTTGTTAGCCAAGGGTTGACAAGAGAATATGTGGAAGGTTGACATCCTCATTGTAGTTACTAATGGTTTCTAAGGAGACAAAGGATTAACTATTTCATTTCATTAGCTAAAGGTTTCTAAGGAGATGGAGTGTTGACTTAGAATGGGGTCTTTCAACACCTCATTAGAATGTGAAGCCCCAACTGACTAATGAATGTGAGCTTCAAAACATGGAACGAAGCATCAACCACCTTAATGTAATTCTCACAATTCCCACCAAGATAACCACTCATATCCTTACTCTATAGGTTTAGGTGTACCCATATTAGTTCTTTGATATTCTTTTTTACTATGGATTGAATTTGATTGGTCACAATTGAATACTTTAATCCACTAGTGCACAAAATTGTGTTGATCTTCTAATGCACCCTTTAATCTTCATCACATTTGGATGGTATTTCCTCACAAATGTTCCAAGAGATCTTGTCCATGGACTCCAGTAAGCTTGGAATTCCTCAATGGATGGGAATTCCATGACTATTTGATGACTAGATGGTGGCTTGGAGTGTTTAGTTGTGAATAGCTTGGTTAAGCCTAAGGTGGCATATGAAATGGATGCCTATAGTTGGGTGGGAAATTACTTATACGTAACCAATTTCTTGGACCATATTGGTGAGAAGATAACCAATGTTCAATCTTTTCTCTCAAATATCTATCTATAACTCTACATTTAAGTTTGAGTTCTGCTTATGAATGTATTTCGAAATGGAATCCTCAATTTAAATGAGTATGTGCATGTTTATTTCTAATACATTAGTTAATTGCATGCATGTATGAATTGAAATGACTTTAGAATTTAATGGTTTCAAATTTATATGGAGATTTTTTAACCAGGGTAGCATCCCATCCCCGTAGGTTGGGAAATATTTTGAAGGGGGTGTTACAATTTGATTGTCTTGATTAACCCAATCGACTACTCAACTACCCAATTGACCTCTAAGTTGACTCTCAACTATCCACTGACTTCGTCTAGAATATCTAGAGGTAGACCTATTGTTTTGATAAATAGTGATGGAGTGATGATAATCACAACAAATTCAATGGTAATGGAACACATAAAATCTACTTGTAACATAACCATAAACTAACAATCCGTCTTTTTTATTACTTCTTGAGAACTTAGTTGCACCTTGTAGGCACTTTTATTTCTATTGTAAAGGGAACATACAAACGTACCATGTTAAGCAGTAAAAATCATCAATGGATACTTTTTTAGAGTTATTATTTTCACATATATATTAAAAATTTCTAAAATAACTCAAAACTGTATATGTACGAAACTTGAGAATTTCCATTTCTTGTATTGTACCCACTTTTCCTTTCTTGTTTTTGGTAACATAGATAGGAATATTAAAATGGATCTATAAAGTTCTATATTATTCCGAGTTTCTACAAGATTCAATAGATTGGTACATAATGTATATGAAACTTTTTTACTTTGTTCTGGAGTTAAGAAAATGAAATAACCATGTATAGCCTCTTGTTTCCATGTTGAACATGAAGTACAATTTTCCACAATGGATTGTATAACCTATTGTCCCTAATCCAATAACCATTATGTTATATTTAATGTAGTTATCTAGTGGCATAGTTGCTAATAATGTTTCATGAATGCATTCTAGTTTTTGTTTACACAAAGGAACTGAAAGTTGAACAGTGCAAGCCAACTCATGTTGGATTGTCGTTTCTTTTTCAACATTGTCCTTTCTAACTATAACACATTCAAAACCTCAAGAATGTCCAATTAAGAGGAGAAATTGTTTCTCTCTTAAAACCAAGAGTATCCATGTAAGAAAACAATATTTATTTTTAGAGGAGCTTCTACAATCTGCTAGTTGACTAGAATTTTTTCTCACATATGGATCTAGAACACCATTGTGGATCAGAAGTGAAACAATATACGATGAATCAGTATCAAATATAAATGCATGTTAACAAACCATGAAGGATTGATCGTGGGTGATATATTGTTAAAGGGCCACCTATTTCAAACCATCTAGAATCTGGAAGATTGTTGGTGTTTCCCTCGACGTACCCATTATGGGGGGTTGTGTTTCCATACGTTCACGTTTCAGAAACTTCTAG
Organism: Picea engelmannii; assembly: GCA_009831015.1. Classification (NCBI taxonomy): domain Eukaryota; kingdom Viridiplantae; phylum Streptophyta; class Pinopsida; order Pinales; family Pinaceae; genus Picea; species Picea engelmannii. The sequence goes on along the minus strand of ML821090.1, from coordinate 18,662 downwards.
ACGTTTCCATGTTTCATGCAACTTAGTCACATTTATTAAAGGTAAATTGATTGTTTAGTTAAACACCTCATTAAGCAACCTAAGCTAATACTACTCCCATACTACAACGCATAAGCTAAGTTGACTCTAGGGATACTCCCCTGGGCTAGGAAACCCCATCTTCTTAGTCTAAAGTGAAAGGCAAGGCCATTGAGGTGACAATGAGTGGATTTCCTAGTAGTTTCCTCTAGGCTCTCCCGTTGTGGTTAGGACTTTCCAATCTAACAAGAGTTTGTGCGGTAATAGGTTCGTCCCCTCTTCTTGGAGTTGGTTGAGCTTTCATTGACTTGGTATGTGACTCATGGCATTATTATATGGATTTTTGACTTGTCATCACCTTGAAGACCACATGATGGATTATTTTATGGTTATCTTGATGGGACGTCTTCATTTTGGAGCCACATGTGCCATATGGAGCATGCATTCCACAATTTTCATGGTATTTGATGAGACGACCTAGCACTGCAGGCACATGTGTAGTTTGAGTTGGTTACCTTGCACATTTATGGAGATATTCTTTGGAGCAACCTCCCTTGGGTTGGTTTGAGGAGGTCGTTGGATTTTTACTTGGTCTTCTTACTATTTTTGGATGGCACATGTGGGAGGGTACTTTAAGTGATGTGTGCTAACTTATTAGAGAATATATTTTGACAAAGTGATCCGATTGTTTCCAGATCAATTTCATTATATGCGGAGTAACTACAACATTTTCGAAAAGTGGTTATAATAAAAAAAATGCGTTAAATATTGAGGGGTTGCGGCAATTTCAAATCTGTCATTTGAAAACCCCTCGTCGCATTTTGACCACATGTGCCACATGGAGAAGCACACCCTTGATATTTATTTACTTGATTTGTTGGTTGGCACACATATGAAATCTTATCTCATGGTCAACCAACCACACACTCATCTAGAGGATGCATCCCACCTTGTTGCGATATTCTTTGAGGGTGTTGCATAACCAACTCCATTATTTTTTTATTGTCATCTTGTCTCATGGAGTTGGTTACATGAGAGAATTATTGTATTGTTTTCCTTGGATATTTTATTATTTCTTCTTGGAGAAGAATATGGATCTCAACAACTCTCATTGCTACTTTTAGTAAGGAGGTTGTTCAGAAAGATATTTTATTGTTATTCCTTGGATAATTGATGGATCTAGGAAAACATATATTTCTTTATTGTTGAAGAGATAGAGATGACACCTATATAAGGGTTTTCTCTCCCCATTTGATGTATGGTTGAATTTAAGAGCTCTCCCCGTTTGATGTATGGTTGAATTTAGTAGCTCTCCCCAATTGAACTTTTTTTTAAGATATTGAAGGCTACGCAGGCTATGGATTTCTCTTGGGAGGTATAATGTGTCTTTTGTACTTAATTTGCTGAATACTAAGGCTGAAATATTTGCATCAAAATTGTCAAGGAAGGGCTAGAACATACGTAACAAATATCCTCGTTAAGAAGATTGTGCCTTTGTTAAGAGGAGATTTAATTGTGATTCAGTCTCCCTTTAAATCCTTTGTGTATATTTCTGGAAAATGTCATTATGTATCTTATTTTTTAAGTCATATTAGCTACATCTTCCATTTTCCATTAGTGGGCACACCCTCATATACATTTGGATGTCTTTCTTCATTTGGATTCCTACAAAAATTATTGTGTTTTGGTGTGAAGCAAGATAAGTTTGTAGTAGAATCTTGATTCAGGCCACACAATCACATAAGAAGACACCTCATATTGTTATCCTTTGACTCCACTTGCACAATGGACTTGACACTAATCTTGATCCTCCCATCACCCTTTTATAATCTATCTTTTACAGTTATATTTTGCTAAACTTAACTTCTCCTTTTCACCTTGAGATTTTGTGATAAAGCTTTAGCAATCCTATTCCTATGGAAGCCCCCCTTGTGTTGGAGGAGACCCAACTTAAAGAGTGGGGAAGAGCTACCAAGATGACAATGGGTAGCCTTCCTGAGTTCCCTTGATGTTGCATTTTGTGGTTGGGACTTTGTACACATTGAATGCAGATTTGATAGGTGACAGGTACCACAAATATGCAGACCAGATAATGTAATAACTTACAAAGAAGAACATAACGTTACAAGAATCCTTCTCCCTTCACTGAAATACAAAAAAATAGTTTCAGAACAAACGTTTCAGCTTTAATCTCTTCTCTACAGAACAACTATTTTCAACAAACTATTTGTTCTCAAACTTGCCTCAAATATTTCAAAAGAAGCTTCAGAAATCAAACAATGGCCTCATTGATTTCAAACTCAGCCTTGGAATTCAACTAAATATCCTGAGTTTCGAAATCAACCATTAGGATCTGAAGCCAGGCCTCAGAAATTTGAAATTGGGGCACAGAAAAAGAAAGCCTCGAAGACCAAATCAGGCCTATGAAATTGAAATGGGATTTTCTAAATTTGAAAATGGCCTCCGGAACTAAGCTTGTTCCCAATATAAGAACTATGGTGTTCCAGACTCCTTGAAATCGAGGGCTTTAGATCTACCCTGGCCTCGGTATTTGAAATACCACCTCAATAAGACCTTACAGAAATCAACCTCATAAATCACTGAAATAGGCCTCAAAAATCACTGAAATAGGCCTCAGAAATCGTTGAAACCAATCTAAGGTTAACTTGTTCAGAACTTTACTAACTCACTAAGATTATTTCCCGTCAAGGCACTATGGCACTTGAAAAATCCAGCAACCACAAAATTGAGTACAATGACCTCAAACATTGCTTCAATTAGAGGATTTCCTATTATTTTACTATCTTCTTTTATAGTTCTCAATATTAAATTTATGATATTAGATAAAGACCTTATGAACAACTGGACGTACAGAAATATTAAATAGAAAAATTCAAATATTTGCCTAAATAAGGCTTAAATCTCACTTGGATAGTATATCACAATATCTTGAAGTGGAACAAATATTATCAACCATGGCCCAAACATACTACAGAAAAAAGGTTTTTCATATCAACAACATTCTTATCAATTTTGCAGCTCTTAGCTTCTCTAGATGTCGAACCATTTGTAGCTTTGGTGCACAAGTATCTTTAGGAGAGAAATCCTCTCCAAAACATACTTGTGTACCAAAGCTTCCTTGTTTAAGCACCATGTGCAACAGAACACCAGAGAAATTGTGTAGGCCTCCTAATTTTCTTCAAACCAAGACATATATATCATCTTAGCGGACAATGTTACAATTAGAAGTTGGATCTCCTGAAATATATTTTTGCTACCAAACATTTGTTTGTTTAAGAGCCCATAACACATGTTTGATGGCCAAAATATTAGAACTCAATAAACTCAGTTGTGGTAGTTCCTTTGAAGAGTTTCCTTCCTCGGGATAATTATTGTGCAAAAGCATGATAAGGCTCACAGTCTATGGACTCACGGAGATGTTATTGTCTACAACATAAAAAGTGGAATGAAATCCTTTGATAGGAAAATGTTGCTTAAAAGAATGGCATTAAATCTCACCTTCAAGTTGGTAAATACAAAACTTGCCAGGGAAATTTTGAACTTTGCTAATTCCCAAATGAACCTTGTATTTATGATCTTTGTTTCAATGTTCATTTGATCCTGCACAAAAATATGATTAACATATACACTTAACAGTTAAAACTTAATAGAATAAGATGACAATGGCATGTCTAACAAAGAAACAGACTTTATATCAATATAACAAAAGACCAAAATACAGGAAGTACCGTGTAATGTTTTCAAAAAAGTCACTGACAATACCGAAACAGAAGGCCATAACCACATAGCTTCCCTTAATTCCATTAATTAATAATACAAGAAATATCTAAAAACACAAACCACCAAAGGGGAGAATAATTTGCAGATCACTAGAAAGAGTTGATAAAGAAAGAGAGGATGGTCTTTTATGGCAAGGTAATTATAAACATTCAAAACAAAATTTATGACCTGTGATTCATAATTGTAGCACATGGTATCAGTCAATCATGCCAAAAATGTACAATGAAAAGAAAGGTACCTTTTTATTTATTAAGAAATTGAACTCCTCTTATAGCAGTTGCAGAAGCATTGAAGCTACATCTTTCATGCAAGTCAACAATGTTGCCACCATTCTTGAATAATAAGGAAATAATTCTAAGGATGTGTGAGGTACATTGAATAATGTTTTCACAAGATTTTTATGGTTACTTTTTGAATTCAGATAATAAAAGTCTACCTGCAACAAAAATCATAATAGAGCACTCCCATATTCATAGGGTTTCATGTCTCAACAGAAATATCTAATAATAAGAATGTCACTTACTATCAACTGGTCATCAAGGTCACGACTAACACAACTTGGAAGTCGTTGCAAGAGGTTGTCTAAGTTTGTTGTTTGCACCATCAAGGCTTTTTACTTTATCTTTCTCATTTTCTTTCTCTCCCTTCTTATCAATGTCTCTCTCCTTCTACTTCTCTTTTTCAACTTATTTACCCTTTTCCTTGTCTTTCTCTTCTTTGTCCTTGGACTTATCATCAGATGTCCCCTCTCTTGATCTTTCCAACTCTTGTATTCCATCTGCAGTTTCTGAAACAGACAAAGGACCTTGCTCTGACTCAAATGATAACTCCTGCAGAATGCAGTAAAATCTTAGTTAAATACAAAAACATATAAAGAAATCAAAATATATTACAAGCCTAATGATCCCAGTAATATAATAAGTAATTAGTAAGTATATGTAAAAGATCCACCCATGAAGTGACACACATGCATGTGTTTCATTATTCATCATATTATTCTCTACAATGCCATTGAGAGTTTGAATCACAAACCACCCATACCACCATCACAGAAAGATTAGAATAAATCAACAAATTTTCTTACCACTGCGGTACTACAAAGAACGAACTGTGCCTGTAGTAATTTATCATTCATACCATCTTGAGGTTTTCTGCAATGTCCCACCTACTTGATGTCACAAATTTGTATTTGATGCTATAGTATTTTGGTAGTTTTATGGTGTTGTATTTCCATCAAACACTTGGTAAATGGGCACAAGTTCCACTATAAAACTCTTCCCTCTATTTGTTGTGACTTATTTCAGACACGAGAGGTTTGACTAACATGTTACAAGCACTTTCTAAACCTCCTAGATAAACCCTTGTTGCAATTGTTATAATTATGGATTGTCGTTTGGTTTAGTTTATGTAGTTTTCATGGGATGAGTGAAGCTTTGATGCCCAGTTTAATGTTCATATTACATTCCCATTTCCAAACATTACAGCCATATACCAATGGAAATTCTTCACAAAAACAACATAACAACAAGGGAAAGTACCACACAAGAAATCTGATTTTTATCCTATATTTATCTGACATGTTACAGTTGGAAATAAAAGTGGTAAGGAAGCCCTCCACAATGAAATAAAATCTAGAAATGCAGCAAACAATAAACACACAGCAATATGCCCTAGTTGTAAGTGAAAATCTCCTTCGTACCATGGAGAACGCGGCCCCCTTTAGCAGATACAGTCTATCCAAAATGGAGAATCGACCCAGCTCCTAGATTGTGCCCTCTATCAGCTTGAATTGGTCCCTGATCAGTGACATATAGCCACCACAGCTGGAGTCTTGGTCTACAGATAAATACGACCTCCTCCTACATAAATCGGTCTCCCCAAGCCTGTAACTCGGCCCAGCCATGGAGAAATAACAGTCTAGCAAGGTACTCTGTCTTAATAGAAAAAATCAGCCTCTTCTAGATGATTTGGTCCCTCACATAAGAAATACCTTCTTCAATAAAAAAAACAACTGCCACAACCAAATTTCTACCTCAACAAAGATCCAAAACCCTGAAATATGATTAAAATATCCAACCAAGGAAAACCAATAAAGAATATGAGTGATTCCAAAACCTAGTTTAATGTTCATATTACATGCCCATTGTCAAACATTACAGCCATATACCAAGGGAAATTCTTCACAAAAATAGCATAACAGCAAGGGAAAATACTACATAAGAAATCTGATTTTTATTATATATTTATCTGACCTATTAAAGTTGGCAATAACAGTGGTAAGGACACCCTCCACAATGAAATAAACTCCAGCAATGTAGCAAACAATAAATAGACAGCAATATGGTCTTGCTGTAAGTGAAAATCTTCTTTGTACCGTGGAGAACTCGGCCCCCTTTAGCAGATACAGTCTATCCAAAAGGGAGAATTGGCCCAGCTCCTAGATTGTGCCCTCTGTTAGCTTGAATTGGTCCATGATCAATGGAATATAGCCACCACAAATAGATTCTTGGTCTACAGGTACTCCTCCTTCAGAAATCAGCCTCCCCAAGCCTGTAACTCAGCCCAACCACGGAGAAATAACAATCCAGCAAGGTACTTTGTCCCAATAGAAAAAATCTACCTCTCTTCCAGATGATTCGGTCCTTCACATAAGAAATACCTTAAAAAAAAACAACTGCCACAACCAAATTTCTACCTCAACAAAGATCCCAAAACCCTGAAATATGATTAAAATTTCCAAAAAAGGAAAACCAATGAAGAATCTGAGTGATTCTTTCTCTAGGTTGGCTAGGGTTGAATCTTTCGGCACCAAAACCATCCACAAGCGTTTTGCTGCAAAACCCTTGCAGTCAAGCTACAAGAGCTCTCCCCAATGTGATTAGTAAATAGTGTACAATGCGGAACCCTTGTACAGTTGGCATTTTTCTAGACAACATACATAGATCCAAGCCCTCGTGTTCACCAAAAAAATATATGTGGGAGACTCCATTCACTTCTCTGTTAAATTTCAATTGAATGATCGTACAAGAAACGTCCTTTTGTTGTGGCGATTTTATGTTGACTGTGTGCACCCCAAAACATTGATCATTGCATTCTACTTTGAGTTATGAGCCCAACTATATGTTTACCAGAGCTTTAGAACAATGCATTACCATTGAATTCTAAGTTTAAGGGATGCGCTGAGTTGAATGGATCTAGTCGGGCATTGAATCCCTTGTGGTTGAATTAAATAAAAATTTAACCCGACTCTATCCCTCTGGATAGTCGCTACCCTTTTAGAATCCTTGATCCTCACCTTTTTGTTATTATAATTTGGAGTGACACCAAACATGTAGCTCTTCACCTTGGGGATGAAAGACAATCCTCTTTTTCTCTTTTTTCTCCTTAAGATCTCTTTACTCTTACCTTTCCATAGGATGTGTTGGGAAGCAATGGAACCCTCACGCCTCGTTTAATAAGATTTAACCCTTCTTAGGGTTCTAAGTGGGGTCGTAGTTTAACATTGTATCTTGATGGTTTATTAAGTTTTCCTTCGTTTCTTAGTGAGAAGGTAATTTAGCTTTGATACCTTATTGTTATTGAAACCTTAGTTATCCTTAAATCTTTTATCTTTCCTACAAGAATTTGTGTATAGGCATTCATACCCAACCCTCCTTTTCACAATGTCATTATCCAGGATGAAGTTAATCTAACAATGTAAAAATAGATATTCCATTAATACAATGTTAGGTAATGGAATATTTTCATACTTACACTTTTGATCATGTAAAGGCTCTTGTGAAGTTCATTACTTTAACCTAAGGCTTGTTCTTCAACTTTGTGGGCTTACCGAATGGTTATTCTTGAATGCTAGGGTGAAATTTCATTGGCATAGCCCACATCTTGAACTAATTTATTATCTTACCACATTTCAAGAAAACTTTAGAATAGATGGGAAAAAGGTACTTACACACTTGGAAGCAGGATCTAGGAGAAGATTTTCAACTGAAACCTTTCCTTGTTTTCACACCTCCTTAAGGGACCTATAACTTGTCACGTTATTTATTCTTATTTAATTATGGTCATGTTCCATAGGTGGTAATTGCATCATTTACTTGATGTATGTAATTTGTCGTTGGACTTTTGTTGGAACACTTCATAGGCGGAATTATGTCAATTAATTGATATATGTTAGTTAGTTGGACTATTAAATAAATGCTTCAGAGGTGGCTATGGTGCCTATTAAATTGATGTATGTTGTATTAGAATTGCATCATGTTCCTTCAAATGATGTTAATGTACGATTAATTTAGTGACTAGAATACTCTCGCCTCCTCCTACAGAAATCGACCTCCCCAAGCCTGTAACTCGGCCCAGCCACAGAGAAATAACAATCCAGCAAGGTACTATGTCCCAATATCAAAAATCGACCACTCTTCCAGATGATTCGGTCCCTCACATAAGAAATACCTTCTTCAATAATAATAAAAAAACAGTTTCCACAACCAAATTTCTACCTCAACAAAGATCCCAAAACCCTGAAATATGATTAAAATCTCTAGCCAAGGAAAACCAATGAAGAATCTGAGTGATTATTTCTCTCGGTTGGCTAGGGTTGAATCTTTCTCCATCAAAACCATCCACAAGGGTTTTGCTGCAAAACCCTTGCAGTCAAGCTACAAGAGCTCTTCCCAATGTGATTAGTAAAAATGATCAACATAATGAGAGTTCAATGTGATTAGTAAAATTGATCAACATAATGAGAGAAATGAACTCTGATCTCTCTTTTATCCTTCTCACCCTTTTCTGTCCCTTTGCATATCAATTCTTGAATCTAATCATCCTTGAATATGAACCAAGTCTAGTTGAAGTGCTCAGAGTCAAAACCTATCTAGTAACTCATTCTTGAAATGCAATGATTCCCTCTTAATGTGGTTGTACTAGGATTTCAACATGTGAAAACTTGATTCCATGACAATGATAGATTTGAAAAAGGGGGGTGGGGGCGGTAATATTAGTGTTAACAATGAAACATGCTCCAAGTTCAGGGAATACACTGCATAACATGCATTTCCTTCAACTAAGGTGTCAGGACTAAGGGGCATCTATTCCACCAAATTTGCCTGGGATTTTCATTCATCTTTGTCCTTCTTTGACATGCCATTCAGGGGGGGTGGGCCATTGTCAAAATGGAACATGTACCTGTATCGTTGGTATTGAACATATTAATTGAGATTACATTTCACAAAGAAGGTTTAACATAGTCGTTAAACCCTAAAACCAAGCGTTATTCTATGCAAACTCATATTTCAGCCTCCAATGTTCTAAATATTATTAAACATGAAATTTGCCTGAGTTGAAAACTAGATGACAATTATGTAGTATTGAAATCATTGACTATATTTCTTCACAAATAGAACATTTAACTACTTAAATTTTGCAAGCAACCTCAAGACTGTATGTCTTTTTAATGATCATAGACTTTTGCAACATATGTGTACACTATCATTGTTGGTGCATTTGAGTTAATCACTGACAATAATCATTGGTAACTTGAGAATTATGTTATGCTTGTATCAGTTGGCTTTAGATGAGATTCCAGTCGTGATTGAAAGTAACTATTAACATACACTAGCAATAGCACAATAGAAAATTTTTGTAATAGAGAGGACACCTGAAAGTGAAAATGTATCCCATGAAATTCATGATGAGGACACAAGGAAGGTGAGTAAAGAATGGAGAAACTCTAACTTTGGGTTGAAGACCAACCAATTTCCTAAGATCGATATGAGGAAGTTTGATGGAAAGGACCCTATCACATGGATACCTCCGATGGAGAAATTCTTTGATCTACATTATGTGCCACATACACAAAAGGTACGAATTGCTTCTTTATATTTTGAACCCAATCAATTTGTATGCTATAGATGGTTGTGTTCTCGCAAATCACTCGTCACTTGGACATTTTTCAAGAAAGAAATGATAGCACACTATGAGGTTACAAGGAGAAATACCTTCTTTAGCCAATTGATAAATCTCAAGCAAAAGGGTTCAGTTACAGAGAACATTGAGAAATTCCAAAGATTGAATATAAAGGTAACAGATATTACATATGAGCACTTGATTGATGTATTTATAGGAACTTTAAGAGATAACATTCAACATGAGGTTCGCCTTTGGGAACCCAAATCATTGGAGAATGCATTTAGGGTGGCAAGAAATGTTGAAAGTAAAAATATGGATATGGCTACTAGAAGGACCAATCCTAACATCTATAGAGAGAATAATGCTCCTTCTTATAAAACACCTCAACCTACAAGGTTGACACCTCAACAATTGGAGGAAAGAAAATAAACGGGTTTATGCTTTAATTGTGACAACAAGTACAGTAAGGGACATAAGTGTGATGAGAAGAAATTATTCTACATAGATTGTGAAGAGGAAGAAGAACAAGAACATGAACAAGAACCATCTCAAGATGAAAACATAGAATCAATTTCATCTCAAGAGTTGACTCCCACGATATCATGTAATGCATTAGCTGGAATTAGCACTCCTCAAACCCTCAAGGTCGAAGGATATATCAAAAAGAAAAAGGTAATAGTCTTAATTGATTCTAACAGTACTCATAATTTCATTCACTATAAATTAGCCAAAGATCTCAATTGCTTTGTATATCCAGCACCAGAGTTTCAAGTAATGATTGCAGATGGAGGAACTATCAATTGCTCGGGAAAATGAAATAAGATATATCTTACTATTGGGGAATATGTAATGAATATTCCAATGATTGCTATACCCATGGGTAGTGTTGATGTTGTACTAGGAATCCAATGGTTACAATCATTAGGAACAGTGGCTTTTAATTTTCAAGAAATTTTCATGAAATTTTTAATGGAAGGAAAAGAAATTGAGTTAATAGGTATCATAGGGAAACCTGGTAATGTGATAAGCTCTAATGGCATGACAAAATTATTGAAAAAGGGACATCAAGGTGTTATTTCACAACTATGCTCACTAGATGTTCAAACATCTAAGCCATCTATTCCTCTAGATCTCCAAGGGATCATTGATAAGCATTCCAAAGTATTTGAAGATATTCCCAAAGGTTTTCCACCCACTCGAACTCATGATCATGATATTCACCTAATTCCTGGGAGTGTTCATCCTAACATCAGGCCATACAGATACCCTTATGCCTAGAAGAGTGAAATTGAGCGCATGGTTGAAGAAATGTTAGAGGTTGGCATTATTAGACCTAGCCAAAGTTCTTACTCTGCACCGGTGGTAATGGTATTCAAGAAACATGGCTCATGGCATATGTGTCTAGATTATATAGAGCTCAACAAGATCACTATTAAAGATAAGTTTCCCATTCCCTTCATTGATGAATTGTTAGATGAACTACATGGAACAATCTATTTCACAAAGTTGGATCTTCATTCAGGGTATCATCAGATTAGAATGAAGGAAGAAGATATCCCAAAAACAACATTCTGAACTCATGAAGGCCATTATGAATTTTTGGTCGTGCCTTTTGGCCTTACAAATGCACCTTCCACATTCCAAGGGTTGATGAATTCCATTTTCAAGCCCTTCCTTTGAAAATTTTTGTTAGTATTTTTTGATGATATACTAATCTATAGCATGTTTTGGGAGGATCATGTGCAACATGTTGACAAGGTGTTACAACTACTAAAGGAGAAACAACTATATGGAAAACCATCCAAATGTTTCTTTGGAGTGAAGGAGGTAGAGTATTTGGGTCATATTGTATCTCATGAAGGTTTCAAGTTAGACCCTAACAAGATTAAGGCCATGATGGACTGGTCGATTCCCAAAAAATTAAAGAATCTTAGAGGATTTTTGGGTTTGGCAGGTTACTACCGCAAGTTTGTGCGACACTATGGAAGAATAGCAGCACCTTTAATGAAACTAACTAAGAAGGATGCATTTTCATGGACTCCAGAGGCAGCTAAAGCTTTTGAACAACTTAAAGAGGTAATGTGCAAAGCTCCTGTCTTGACCACTCCAAACTTCACAAAAACCTTTATTGTGGAATGTGATGCCTTGGGAAATGGAATTGGTGTTTTCCTAATGCAAGAAGGAAGGCCCCTAGATTTTGAAAGTCAACCACTCAAGGGAAAGGACTTACAAAAACCCATTTATGAGAAGGAAATGATGGCAATACTACATGCAATGAAGAAATGGCATCCTTACCTAATAGGTAGGCACTTCAAGGTCAAAACAAATTATGATAGTATTAAATACTTCTTGGAACAAAGACTATCTTCAGAAGAACAACAAAAATGGGTAACCAAGATATTGGGTTATGATTTTGAAATCGTCTATAAAAAAGGGAAGCAAAATGTTGTGGCAGATGCACTCTCAAGTAAGGATGAAGATGTCGAGGCCTTTCTCTGTGCTATATCGATCATCCAACCCGATTGGATAATAGAAGCAAGGGATGAATGGAAGAATGACGAAAAAGTGTGGACTCTTATTCAAAGGCTACAGCAGGATTCCAGTACATCAAATAAATTTACATGGAAAAATGATTCACTATGGTACAAAGATCACTTATATTTATGTAAGAAATCCCAACTCAAACAAAAGTTACTATTGGAATTGCACACCTCTCCAGTAGGAGGGCACTCAGAATTTTAAAAAACCTACCATAGGGTTAAGAAGGAATTTTTTTGGGATGGCCTTAAAACTGATGTTCAAAGGCTTGTGGTAGAATGTTTGGTTTGCCAACAAAATAAGGTGTAAACAATTAAGACCCTAGGTCTTTTACAACCATTAGCCATCCCAAGTCAGCATTAGGAGGAGGTTTACATGGATTTCATCACATGGTTACCAAAGTCTGAAGGAAAGAGTGTCATCATGGTGATTGTTGATAGACTAACCAAGTACGCACACTTTTGTGCACTCTCGCATCCCTTCAAAGATAGTACAGTTTCCATCACATTCATGGAGACAGTTCAAAAGCTACATGGCAACCCAAAGATTATTGTAAGTGACAGAGATCCCATCTTCACTGGACATCACTGGACATTTTTGGCTAGAATTATTTTCTTGTTTGGGTACTCAATTGGCTCATAGCTCATCCTATCATCCTCAATCTGATGGAAAAACCGAGATAGTGAACAAATGTCTGGAAGGCTACCTTCGTTGCTTTGTCTCTGATAAACAAACACAATGGTTCAAATGGTTACCCTTGGAAAAATGGTGGTATAACACTTCCTTTCATACTGCAACAAAAATGACACCATTTATGGCACTCTATGGATACCACCCTCCTTCCACCACTTCTTATCTAAAATAAAAATATAAGGTTCAAGTTGTTGGCAAATGTTTAACAGGTAGTGTATGCTTGTCATTGATGGCAAGTACAACAGTGAAGATGGCAGGATCAGAGTGTGCATCGATGGAAAAACAGGAACAATGTATGCTCAGGAGGAACAACATCGAGGAGAATGCGCACAACAAAGCTCAAGATACAGGAGTTCGCAGAGGAGAAGGAAGACAAAGGTCGAGGCCATTGATAACTTGTAATTCTCCCAAGGTTGGGAGGAAATTGTGCAAAGCTCAGGAGGGAGCACAGCCACTGTCAGATCGGCTGAAGAAGAAGATCTGGACCGTTGGTTTCTACATCCATGAGGAGCTCAGGAGAAGCCTACAAAAGGGAGAGATCGAGAGTCGTTGGATCTCATTCATAAATCCCGTCAGTCGTCAGATCAGACATGAGTTGCATGAGGTTTACCATCAGGAAAAGCCAAGGTGAAATCCCGAAAGGAGGGTTGACTCATCGGGGTTTCACATATCGGGAATCCCGTGAGCCAATGCATTGAGGCATTGAAAAGATCGAAACCCCGACGAGTGGTAAGACTGCGGTCACGGGGATAACAGTCATATGGGCCAGGAGCCTAGCCAGGAAAGCTAGTATGTAAAGAGTGCATCGGGATTCGAGGGATCGTGAATCCTGAGGACATACATGTTTCGACATTGGAAAGTCTGAAACCCCGATGAGGAGGTTTGGCTGCGGTCATATAGGGGGAGGTCACATGGACCACGAGCTTAGCCAGAGGGCTAATTGAAGTCAGAGGCGTCATATCTGAGCGCAGGGTCCGACCACCATTGAATCGTGGAAAACCTGCACGATCTTTAAAAAGTGCAAGGAGTAGAGGGCTCACAAATCCTGGAAGTAGGAGGACCTTCCATATCAGGGGGTTATGTGGACCGTTGATCTGACTCCCTATCGGGGTTTCGAGGATCGAGAGTTGGAGATTTCAAAGAATATTGACATCAAGAATCCTGAAATTGCGATGTGTGAAATCCCGACTGAACCGAAACCGTCAGATAAAGATGTGATCTAGACCATCGACCCGACTCACATTAGTAGACCACGTCAGCTAGGGACACATGGCACAACCAAGTAATGACAAGTGTCAGACTGATTCAACATTTCAGGCACATGTAAGTCACGAATCAGACTGACACGTGGTAGTATTCAACACATGTCAATCCATGTGTGACGTTAGCAGATGGACACCACGTCGGAGTTTCAAGGATCGCGTTTTGGAAATGTCAAATAAACATTGCAACAGGAATCCCGATTTCTCGAAATGGAAAATCATGACTTAAATCACAGCCGTTGAATCAAGATCAAATCTGGACCGTTGATTCCAGTCAATGGAGAGGCATCGGGGATCGAGAGTTAGACATGTCAAAGAAAATTGACATCAAAAATCTCGATATCGCGATAGGTGAAATCGCGATATAATCTGAATCGTCAAATCAAGTGTTGATCGGAGGGATATTGATGCATGACACAGTCAAACTACCAGAAACCATTGATGGTGTCTGCTAGAGAATTCGAAGAAACCCCTGTTTGATCGCCCGAGGAGATGAAGAGTCTCCAAGCTTCGTCCAAGTGAAGGAAGACTATTTTTAGAAGGGATTGATAGATGGATGAGAGTGGAAGCCTGTAACTAAAACAGATAAGGTGAGCTCGACTGTCACAAAGAAGACGAAGAGTCCCAACTGCCAGAGAGGCTAAGGAATCTCAACATAACATCCAGTGATGTTGAACGCGTGGGAAAACGGCCAGAGAAGATGAAGAGTTACGATGATGATCACGCAGATCACTTGAGAGGTGGAGGAGATAGGCGCGGTATGAGCATGCATAGGAATGGAAAATATTGCATGCACAAGATGCACAGAAGCTATATATACACGGTATAGAGAAGAGATGTGGTTGTTGTTGTTGGTTGAGTTTGTTATGGTTGTAGCTGGTGAAGGTGATTCATGTCTGAAGAAGAAGGAGAGTGCAGCAGCTGAATTGAATAGAAGAGGATATGTGCAGTTAATGGGTATGGCGCACAGAGCATAAAAGGCAGAAGAACAGACAGTGGAAGTGATGCGTGCAGGAAGGCAATGGGGCAGACAGAGTAACAAAATACAACAGAATAGTGATGAGTCTGGTAAGCCATTGTTGAACATTATATCACTGTAATAAGTTTGAGTAACAAAGAATTAATATTTCAGGGTGGTTGGGAGGTGCTCGGGAGGACTGTTGTTTTCAGAGGTTCAAGTGGATGCTTGAACACAAGGATTCGGTGCTTCCTTCTAGTTGGTGTTGGAGAAACCAGGGAGTTGGTGCTTCCTTCTAGTTGGTGCTAGAGAAACCAGGGAGTTGGTGCTTCCTTCTAGTTGGTGCTAGAGAAATCGGGGAGTTGGTGCTTCCTTCTAGTGGGTGCTAGAGAAAATAGAGAG
>ML821089.1:44176-54732 GCA_009831015.1 Picea engelmannii | reverse complement strand
TGGTATAGATGAGTGGTTTGGTGGTTTACTCGGGGGGGGGGGTAGGCATTGAGTGGTAAGGAGTGAGGGGGTCTGAGTTAATAGGAAGGAAACATGTTATGAGTGCCTTGCTCAGGAAAAACCACCAACTCCCCCCCCCAACCGTTAAAGGAAGAAAGGTCAGGGGGGTCTGATATTCCCTGTCGATCGTAGATCTGAGTGCCCGATTATCGGCCACTAATATTAGCACACCCTTTAATACAAACGTCGAGTTATGCAATGGAAGTTTCTCATTGGTAGTGGAACTGATGCCAACCGTAGATCTATTTGGAGAGTGACCATCAATAGTTGTTGTGGATTGCAAAACCAAAACTTGTGAGTGATTTAATTTGTCACCCAAGATCTATGTTCATATCAACGGTCTTGATCTGATCTGATCATTGACTAGTGCTCCAATGATTCTTCTGAGATTCATCGCACCATATCCTCTGAGCTTTGATCTTCATTCGCTCACCCTTTTGAGATTTTATCTCTGCATATCATCATACTGTAACATTAATTTTCAGTTGCTAACTCTCCTGGGATTTAAACTCTGCATATCATCCAACTGTATGACATCAACCATTATATGATAACAAAATACCGTTGATATCAATGACAATTCCTCATACTGACTTATCATCACATCAATGATATCAACTGTTGAAATCAATGACAATATATTAATGACACTATATCCAACACCACTATGGCTGGTGGATTTCCACTTCCTTCTTGTTTTGTAACTCACAAATCTCTTCAGTAAAACCCCGATTTAGTAACCACAGTATCAACCCTTCGACTCTGAAAACTTCTCTCTTTGTTGAATGTCGCTGCTTTAGATGTGTCAATAATACCTGCCCATAAAATTTCACAAAAGAGATATTCAATGTGCTCAATGGATCCTAATGGGTGACCCTTTCTCTGCTATTTATACTCTCCAAGTAGCTTCCTTTAGGGGTCATCTTCTAACTGTTTTACCCAACTTTCCTCTTTTAGAGTTAACCCACTTTCAACTAATTTACCCACTTGCAATTACTTTGTCCACAATTAGTAAACTTATTCTAGGAGATTCTATAATACTTGACTTCTTTGACCTTCTAGGGGATTCTAGATAACTCATAAGGGTTCTCCAACTTCACTAAGCCATATCTCCTCAACCGTGAGGAACTACGTGACATACCACATGTCACCAAAAATGGCACAACATGTACTATCCAACTATGATAGTATTTCCTATAGATTCATTGGTATTCATTACATTATTCCTCATAAAAACATGGGTTCCTTATCCACACTTTTGGGGATATCATAATTTGCTACCGGACTTGCTTCAACGGTTGACATCAATGACAACCAACCCAATTAATTAACACAAAAAATACGGCGAGGGAAACGAATTTGATGGGAATCACTGGAAAATGAAGTATTTACTTATGGAATAGAATGGGAAGGATTTGTGCTTTTATTTTCAGCCATTCATTTCTATGGCCCTCCTTCTAGCACCATTTCTGTTGATGGGACCAAAGGACCCATTCAAATAGGTAAGGGAGAACGCCTAATGGAAAGTCCCAATTAGAGCCACTCTTGTTTGGGGTAGCGTTTCTGATCAAATGTTGTCCTGGTTTCCAATATTAAATTAAATATCTAAATATGAATCTAAGAATAGACGGTTCTCAAATGAATTACAACCTAAAATTAAACTAAGATGATGCTAGCTAAAACTAAACTAAGATGCATTTCTACACTAAATTTAACCTATAATGATCAAGAGCCAACTAACGGGGATTAAACACAGTCAAGAAGGATATCTTCTGAATTAGAAATAAACAATATATTTAGATGATGATAAATTTGTAATTCAATTAAACATGTAAAAAAAAATGCACTCAGGTTTAATAACACTATAGTTGTATTCAATAAAGGAAACAAGTGATAATCTATGCCCGAGAGAAAACTGTAGAAATAGTTCACACAATTAAACTCATAGAACATAGATAAACAATAAAGGATTGAGAAAAATATCAAACACATTCACCAGAATCATGTCTCCAAAATGCCTCTTTCTCTTTCTTCAAACAAAAGTAGTAATACCATCCAAATTGCAAAAGCACAAAAGTCCTCTATCCTTTACAATCATCTCTTTTATACAATACAAAGAGAAGGTTTACATATTTCTCTAATTGTCATCTGTCAGAGGACTAAGACGACACTTCAATTCTCTTACTCTATTACAATATTACAATAATTAGCAAAATATTAGTCTACTGCAAAATTCGGTTACAATATAATAATCATGTGGGCCTTGGCGCTTGCATCTTGTGTATGAATATTTTCCATATCTTGAAGTCCTCAAGTATAGTATCCAATCGACATAGTTGTGTGCTTTCAATATCCGTTTCACTGTTGCATATGGGGGTAATAATTTCTATCTTTAATTTATTCTCCACACGTTGCAAGGAATCTTCAATTAGAGAAATTAACCTAGTGGGCCGTATTAACCTTGCCTCTACAACTTCTACATTAACTTCACTAATTAATTCAATGTAATTCATGTTGAGGTTTCTCCTATTTCCACATATTCTACCATTTTTTGAGTTGATGATGCCTTTACTAAATCTCTCAGGGGATCCATTATGATTTGTGTGAGCAAGTTGTCAAATGAATTCCATAGTTCTTTGCTCGTTATATTGACCTGGTCCTGGGTGTTGGACAAGTGAGAGGGGGGGGGTGAATCAGTTGTTACTGTGCTTAAACAATTATGCTTCTTTTAAACTCTTTGCATAAACACTGAGGGACAATCACAATAGTGCAGGGAAGTAAGCAATAGCATATTCAACATCAGTCACACACACATGTGATACACAGAGCCAGATATTTCCTAAGGAAACCCATAAAGGGTAAAAACCTCCTTTTCTTTATATGATAAGTAATAGTTACATTATTTACATTATCATACATATGAGAACCAAATCATAATGAGGATACAACCTCTGTTTTGCAAGATGCTACTTGCTGAGAGCACCAACTCTCTGTTTTCTCTAGCACCCACTAGAAGGAAGCACCAACTCTCTGGTTTCTCTAGCACCAACTCCTTGGTTTCTCTAGCACCAACTCCCTAGATTCTCTAGCACCAACTAGAAGGAAGCAACAACTCCTTGAGTGTTTCTAGCACCAACTGGATGGAAGCACCAACTTCCAATCATACAGGCACCAACCTATATAACAGAGAACAAGAGTACTCCCTTGCACCACCCTGTCACCCTGTTTTCTCTAGCTGTAACCAGATGGAAGCTACAACTCCCTGTGTTCAAGCACCCACTTGAACCTATGAGCAAAACAATCCTCCCTAGAACCTCCCTTCCACCCTGAAATATAAATCTTTGCTATTGAAATTTATTGTGATATGATGTTCAACAATGGCTTACCAGACTCATCACTGTTCTGCTGCATTTCATTGCTCTGTCTGCCTCATTTCCTTTCTGCACACATGACTTGCACTGTCTATTCTTCTACTTTTTATGCTCTGTGCGCCATGTCCATTCACTCCACAGTTCCTCTTCTGTGCAATTCAGCTGCTGCACTCTCCTCCTTCTTCACACATGAATCACCTTCACCAACAACAACCACAGAAAACTCCAACATGCCTCTGCTTCTCATCTCTGTACCGTGTATCTATAGCTTCTGTGCATCTTGTGCATGAAATATTCACCATTCCTCTGCATGCTCATACCACGCCAATCTCCTCCACATATCAAGTGCTCTGCATGATCATCATCGCAACTCTTCAACTTCTCTGGTTGTTCGACCCCTGTGTCTATCATCACTAGGTGTTAAGCCGAGATTCCTTTTTCTCTCTGGCAGTTGAGACTCTTCGTCTTCTCTGTTACAGTCGAGCTCATCCTTTCTGTTTTAGTTACGAGTTCAAACCCTTATCCAGATGTCAATTACCTCCACAAATCGTCTTCATTCCACTGGCAGATTCCATGTGACTCTTCAGCTCCTTTGGAAATCACACCGAAGTCTCTTCGCATCCTCTGGTAGAACCCATCAATGGTTTCTAGCAATTTCACTGTGTCGTGCAACAATAGCCCTCAGATCTCTTTCAGGTTTATCTGCACTGTTGGATGCACTTTACTAATATTGCCTTTAAATTGGGTTTCGGCATTTCGGCATTCCTATGGCCAAGTGTCTTGACACTTCATGTCGCAATCTCCGAAGCTCCGATACATAGATTTTATGTGCTAGCTCCTTCCTCTATATGACCATGGCTATGACCAAGCGCTTATGCATAAAGCACTTTCACGTTTTCGCATTTCGTGAATCTGTAGATGAATCATCTCGACTCTCCAAGTCGCAAACTGCGAAACTCCGAGATGGAGCTGAGATCAATGGTCCACGATCTCGATGATTCTACGGTCTATGATCAATGGTTTCTATCAGTTTCACTATGTCGTGCAACAATAGCCCTCCGATCTCTTTCAGGTTTATCTGCACTGTTGGATGCACTTTATTAATCTTGCCTTTAAATCGGGTTTCAGCATTTCGGCATTCCTATGGCCAAGTGTCTCGACACTTCATGTCGCGATCTCCGAAGCTCCGATACAGAGCTTTTCTATGCTAGCTCCTTCCTCTATATGACCATGGCTATGACCAAGCGCTTATTCATAAACTCTCGACTCTCCAAGTAGTGATCCATGAAACTCCGAGATGGAGTTGAGATCAACGGTCCATGATCTCGATGATTCTACGATCCAGATCTCATCGTGAATTCTTATCTCGTGATTCCTTCGATAGAGGTTCTTGTCACACCAAATCGCGATAGGCGAAACTTCGAAAAAGAGCTTAGATCAACGGTCCATGTCTTTTGGTGTATTGACGGTCATGATCTTTTCGTGATCTCGCATCTCACTGATCCTTAGATGGAGGTGCTCGTAACTCCAAGTTGCGATAGGCAAAACTTCAAGATGGAGCTTTATGGTGCTCTGATCTTTCGCCACGCGTCCTCTTGATCCAACGTTCCACGATTAAATCACGATTTAGCATATCGCGATTTCGACATTCCTGTGGTGAATGTTCTTTTACATCTCCAACACATGATCCTCGAAACTCCGACATGGTGTAAGTCTACTGATGTCACATGTGTTAAATAATTGCCACGTGTTACCATGATTCATGAATTACATGTTCTTGGAATGTTGAATCAGTCTGACACTTGTCATTACTTGGTTGTGCCATGTGTTCCTAGCTGTCATGGTTTTATGACGTGAGTCATATCGACGGTCCAAATGTGATCTTGATTTGACGGCTCAGATTACGTCGTGATTTTGCATATCGTGAAATCAAGATTTTTGTGGATGATATTACTTGTCATCTCCAACTCTCAATCCATGAAACTTTGACAGGGAGTCAGATCAACGGTCCACATAACCCCTTGAGATGGACGGTCCTCCTGCTTTCATGATTTTGTGAGCCCTCTACTCCTTGGACTTTAAAGATCGTGCAGATTCTCCTCGATGCAATGGTGGTCGGACCCTGTGCTTAGATCTAATATTTGAGATCTGTCCTCCTGTTCAATGCTCTTCTTGTCTATATTCTGATTTGATGACCCTCTTTCTTTCGGGAATTTTGAATGAGATCCAATGATAAAAAATGCTTCTCGGGCCTTCGATCATTTTGTCAATGTTGCGTTGCCTTTGATCATTCGATCTTCCTGGAATTGTCTTCTATTTTCTCGTTGATAATCGTTGTTGTACTCAAGCCATCATTACTACTGTACTTTCCATCAATGACAAGCATATGCTTCCTGTTAAACATTTTCCAACAATCTCCCCCTTTGGCATTGATGGCAACTAAGACACCCAAATTCCTTTCTCCCCCTTTGACATCAATGTCAAAGAAGAGGCATGCTCCCCCTGAGCTATTGCAGTAATTTTAGGAGGCATTAGATATTCAAACAATACAAATCTCCCCCTAACAAGATGGAATCTTTTAGGTGTGATACGAAATGACACCCAACTTCTGTCTGAGATATTCAAACGGTGTCTTGGCTAGGGGCTTAGTAAAGATGTTTGCAATTTGTTCTGTAGTGGGAATGTAATGGACCTGAACAATCTGATTGGTGACCTACTCTCTCAAAAAATGATATTTTATGGGAATATGTTTTTTCTTGGAGTGGAAGACAGGATTTTTAGACACACTGATGGCACTAGTGTTATCACAGTGAATTGGGATCGGTGCAGTGTATTTTACCTCTAAATCTGCAAGTGTCTGAATCATCCATAATACCTGAGTGAAACAGGTAGCAGCAACAATGTACTCTGCCTCTGTGGTTGATAAAGAAATGGAGCCTTGCTTTTTACTAAGCCATGCTACTAAGGAGCACCTAAGAAGAATGCTCCTCCACTGGTGTTTTTTCTCTCATCAACACAGTTTGCCCAATCTGCATCTGAATAAGCAGTCAACTGAAGACTTTGATTTCTGGAATACCACAGACCATAAGTCATTGTCTCTTTCAAATACCTGAATATCCTTTTGAAAGCTTGAAAATGACTCTGCTTAGGTGCATCTTGATATCTTCCTACCATTCCTACAACATGCATTATGTCTGGGCGAGATGCTCTAATGTACAACAGGCTTCCTATCATTGATCGATATGAGCTTTGATCAACATCAAGTGAATCATCATACTTTCTTAGTTTACATCTAGTTACCATAGGTGTACCCACAGGTTTAAAATCTTCCATTTGAAACCTTTTCAACATTTCTCTTAGGTATTTTTCTTGAGAAATGAACATCCCTTCGGGTCTCTGAGTAATTTGCAGACCAAGGAAAAATGACAGTTCTCCTATCATAGACATTTCAAATTTAGACTCCATGGCAGAAGAAAACCATTGTACCAGTGAATCCTTATTACATCTAAAGATGATGTCATCTACATAGACTAGTACGATGAGAAAATCATTATCCTCTGTCTTAAAATACATATTGTTGTCGACTGTTCCTCTCTTGAACCCTTTGTTTTTGAGATACATATCCAGTCTGTGATACTAGGCTCGAGGGGATTGTTTTGAACCATATAAATATTTCTTCAACTTGCATACTAAGTCAAGGTTATCAGATAATTTGAAACCCTCTGGTTGTTCCATATAGACTTCTTCACTTAAATATCCATTGAGAAAGGCTGACTTGACATCCATTTGATATACTTTAAACCTTCTATGACAAGCATAGGCAAGAAACATTCTGATAGCTTCTAATCTTGCTACGGGCGCAAATGTTTCATCAAAATCCAGTCCTTCTATCTGAGCATAGCCTTTATAGAATAACCTCACTTTGTTCCTGATAACTTGTCCTTGCTCATTCAACTTATTCTTAAAGATCCATTTGGAGCCAATGACGTTTTTACCTTCGGTTCTTTGAACCATCTCCCATGTATTGTTTTTCTCAATCTGATCAAGTTGTTCATTCATTGGTTTAACCCAGTGATCATCTTTGTTGGCTTCATTAAAATTCTTGGGTTCCAGCATGGATATGAGAGCTATATGATATTTTTTGGTGGTTTTGATTAGCTTTCTCCTGGTTTGTACACCTTTGTCTTTTTCCCCAATTATCTGACTTGCAGGATGATTTTTTTGAATGATTCTGGAGGAGGAATTTGTAGTTGACTGYTGATTTGAGTCTGTCTGAGTGTCTGAGTCTTCATCTGATTCAGAGTCTTCATTTTCTGATTCTTGGACCTGTTCATCTTCAGCTTTAGCTGTGTCTTCTGTAGAAATCTCATTACTGTATACCTCTCTTGCTGGGATTCCTTCATCAATTTTTACATCAATACAATCAACCATTTTATGCAACCTCTTATTGTAGCATCTATATCCTTTACTGTTTGTAGCATACCCTAAGAAGATACCTTCATCATCCCTATCATCATATTTGTCTAGGTTTTCATCATTATTCTTTATGTAGCATTTACTCCCAAAGACTCTGAAGTGTTTGATTGAGGCAAGTCTTCCAAACCATAATTCATAAGGGGTCTTTTTACTTTATGGTCCGAGGTGGGCTTTGTTGAGCACATAGACTACTGTGTGTATGGCTTCCACCCAGTAGGTTTGACCAATGTTCTTCTCATTCATCATTAACCTGGCCATTTCTTGCATTGTTATGTTTTGCCTCTCAACAACTCCATTTTGTCGTGGAGTTCTTGGGATTGTGTATTCTCTCTTGATCCCATGTTTATCACAGAATTCCTTGAATTCTCTTGACATAAACTCTCCTCCCCGATATGATCTTACTGCCTTTAACCTCTTGCCTGTTTGAGTCTCTGTTAAAGCCTTAAATGTTTTAAACTTCTCAAATTCTTCATCTTTTTCTTTGAGAAAGGCAACCCATGTAAGTCTGGAGTAATCATCGATAATCAACATGAAGTAGTTTTATTTACCTGTGCCTTCCTGTCTTGATGGTCCACATAAATCCATATGAACTAGTTGGAGTGGTTTTTCTGTTGAAGTAAAGCTCTTGGACTTAAACTGTATCCTGTTTTGCTTCCCTACTTGATAGGGTTTACACATTGACTCTTGGGGCTTTGATATTCTCGGAAGATATTTTACTGCCTCGAGGTTTTTGAGTATGATTAAGTGGTCAAAGTTTAGATGTCCAAGTCTCCTATGCCATAACTAGCTTTCATCATATTTTCTTAGATGACATTCTTCTCTATTTTCTTTCAGCACATATACATTATTTTCTGTCCTGAGTTTACAGACTTTATCTTGCAGTCCTTGGACATCAACAACACCTCGAATCCTCTGTCACACATTTGAATTACATTGAGTACATTATGTTTCATCCCATCTATAAGTAGAACATCTTGGGCTTTTCCTTTTCCATTACTTAAGCTCACCATCCCTTTGCCTTTTATTTTCCCTGGAGCATCATTTCCAAAGGTTACACTTCCTGATTTGCTTTCACTTAGAGATAGAAACTTGCCTTTGTCTCCCGTCATGTGTTTGGAGCATCCACTATCTATATACCAAGGGTTCATTTTTCATTGAGCAGACAATACTAATCCACACTTGTTACTTTTCTTCTTCTTCCAAAACTTGACATTTTCAGCAGGGGATTTCAAATCTGGTTCATAGTTCCTTAACCGACACTCAATAGATTTATGTCCAAAGTTATGATAGGTGTAGCATTCAACCTCATTATTCAATAAGTCAAACTTATTGTTGCAGTGTTTCCTACTTATTGACTCTTGATTATTTCTTGGCCTCCTTAGTTGTATGTGTCTAGACTTAATTTGGCAATTTGCAGTCCGTGAAGGATTATTACTTGACAGTATCATTCTTTGTTGTGGGAAGTATTTATTCCTTTGAAATCTTAATTGCTCATGTATAAGTCTTAATGAAAAATTTAAAGCTTTGTGACCAAAGTTAGAACAGTAGAAACAATAGCCATAGAAAAATTCTTTGTACCTGGAAAATGGTTGCCTTCTTTGAGAAAATCGATTTCTTTCTTGCTGATGACATCTTTCAGCAGAGAGAGCATTATTTCTTCGTTCTACAAATTCAATCTTGGAACCTTTTTCTTTACTCGTCCTGGGTGGTTGATTGTCTTCCTTTGTTTTTGTAGGCTTGCTATTGTCATTGGTTGTACTTTTGACAAACTTGATGGGTTCTTCATTTCCTGGCTTCCCACTGCCTGATCCCTCTTGATAACCCAAACCAATTTTCAGCTTTGGATTCCTTTGATGATTCAGAATGGTGGCTAATACTTCTGAGGCTTTGATACTTGACAGACTCTGATTACACAAGGCTTGAAATTTCTCCATTTCTTTCCTTGTTTTCACTACTTCTTGTTCTAATGATTCACATCTTGTCTTATTTTCTGATAGCTGCTGTTTCAGAATCTCTTCGATTTTCTTTGCCTCTTTCAATTCTACTTTTAGTAGGACAAGGTCTTCACCAGGGTCTTGACTATCTTTCTTGAACTGTATCAACAATTGTCTTTGCTTTCTGTTCTTGATTCTTAGTCTGTCAATCTCTTCCAATGCACTGATCAGTTCTCCTTCCATGTCAACCACAACGTCTTCATCATTCTCATCACTGCCTGTGCTTTTATTATCATAATTCTCTTTGGCCATAAGCATGAAGTCATTTAACTTATCTTCATAGGAGGATTCACTATCGGTGTCTTCTGAGGAGTCATCATTGTTTACACATAAACTTTTCTTTTTATCAAATCTCCTGGATTTGTGCTTCTCTTCACCTTCATAGTTNTGATCATGTTTCTTGTGTGGACATTTATTTGCAAAATGACCTGTCCTTCCATAGTTAAAGCATTTGAAAGTAAGTTTACCTTTGTATTTTCCTGATCCCTTCTTCAGTCTCTTCACAAATTTTTCTTCAATTTCATTGGGCTCAGAATCCTCATTCTTGTCTGCTTTAAATGATGCTTCTCTGGAAGTGGGTTTATCTTTAACTATTCTCATTTCATATGTAGTCAGTGTTCCTAGAAGTTGATCAAACTGCAAGGTTTTTAGATCA
>ML821089.1:9023-21938 GCA_009831015.1 Picea engelmannii | reverse complement strand
GGATTCCTAAAGCGGGGTGCAGAAGAGGATGAAGCTCCAGGGGTGAGAGGGGAGACAGTTCCCTTTCACTCGAACACTATCAGTTGATTATTCATATCTTGTAGTAGTTGTAAGATGGTGGACATGTTTGTTTGTCTAACTGATTCTCCCTGGGGAAGACCATTTCTTTCAAGTTGTTATTTGTACTCTGAACAAGTATGCAAAGTGAAGTCGATATTTTCAATGGATTTTTCCTCAAGCCTATGATGGTAGGGAGAAATCAATGCATTGTAGTAATGCATGAAAGCGCCTTGGTTATGAGGGTGGATAAGTTCAAGGATTTGATTATATAACTTGGTGAAACACAAGTTGAAAGATTTGATGGTCTCACCATCCTTATAGGTGACATTATTGTATTCCCTTAACTTCTCGGCGGGGATTTTGGATTTCCCTTAAGTGGATTAGAACCAATATATTAAATCCTCCCAAGTAGAAAGAATATTAGGAGGAAGGTTAAAGAAATTGGTTGCAGCCTTTCCTTCCAAGGAATTGATGAACAAGTGCATGCAAGTGTCATTGTCGTTGGCCCCTATGTTATGAAAAGCATTAGAAAATGCCACCGAGTGTTCATTTGTGATGACAGTGTTATTTCCTGAAAACTTAGGCAGGGTCTCTTTAAACTTTGGAAGTGGGCGAGTAGTAGGTGTTAGGTTAAGAGGAGAGGACACATGCCATGGTGTGGTTGTGGCGTCTTCTTCGAACTTAAAAAGGCCATACTTTTTTATGAATTTGGTGGGGTTTGTGGTAGATTGGAAAGGTATATGGTGGCTATATAAGCTACCAATCACTGATGAAGATGAGTATTGGGAAGATGAATCACTTCCAGTTCCACCGGAACCACCACTACATGCCATCTTGTGGATGATATATGAGGAAAAGAAAGAAGAACTAGATGAGTCAGATAAAGTCCTCCTTAGAGCACTTTTTTGGGAAGATAACACAACATTTCTTCTTCCTATGTCAACAATAGTTTTGAATTCAGTTGACAAGCCTTTGCTTCTTCTAGAAGCACGAGAATCTAAGGACATGAAAGAAAGGCCATAACTTGAAGAAACAAAAAGGTCACTGCTGATTTCTAGGCCGTCTATGTCTAGCTTCGAATTGTTCTTGAGCACTGATATCTCGTTCAATTTCTACCCAAGAATGGTTAAGCTCAGCATGGGTGTTGGCAGTGTCTAAGATAGTATTAAAAAGATTCAAAGCAATGTTGGTCTGATCTTGAAGATCGGGCTCAATATTGGGCTGCCTTGCAACAGGAACAATCATTAAAAACAATCGAAGAATCAATTTCTAAAAAGAAGGATGTAGCAATGAAAATCGAGTATAAAAATTAACCAGAGAGATATCAAAGATCTCCCCAGTATGGTCGCCAAATAAATGTTGAGGAAAAGATATGAAATGATCTTACTCAAGCATTTTCAGAATTTGCTTGGCTAAAGAAAAGTAGATAGGAATATTACCCTATGTTTATAGCCAACAAAAATAACATCCTAACTCACAAGTATTAATTATGAGTGCTTAGGCTAGTCTTTTATTACTAAAAAGCTTGCTGGAAATTTATTTTTTATGCAATTTTCTGAACATATCAGTTGTTGGAATAAATGTAAAGATAGAAGTAAAGTCACCAAGATGATAATCAAGATAGATGAGACATAAATCAATCCTTTATTTCATTCAAATTCACCAAAGATTCATTTTCTTTACAAAATCTCATGCAAAAATTCTGGACCAAAGTCAAACTTAAACATCCTTGATGGAACATACAAAAGGACCTCTGATAGAAAGACAAAACTGAACTCTAAAAGATGGATCATCTTGGCACAGATTGCTACCCACTCGACTCTGCACAATAGCCTTTGACAGTCATGAAAATTAATTCACAAACAGACAAGTCTACACAGACTATCAAAGATAGATCAACACCTCTGAAAAACAAGTGTCTGAATGATGTGATTCATCCCTGAATATTGTTGTCTACAATAAGACCCTTCTATCATAAAATAAAATTAGGCTTGTGATGAATAAATGAATGAATGAAAACTGAACTGTCTCAGCATAAACTCAAAGATCAAACCTTAGTATGCTTATGCTTCTATCCTCCTCTTGTTCCTCCCTTCCCTTTTCCTTTAAACAAATTAGAATTGGTTGAAGTAGTTGAACCAACTCATTAGTTAAGTTAATTAAAAAAAAATCAACCAACTTTAGTTAAGGGGGGAAGTAATAATCATAATAAGGGTTATAAATAAATAATAACTAGTAGGTGGGACCCCTTGTGACTCCATTTAGCTCATAAAAATCATAACATAACTATTTAGTTAAGAAAAACACACCTCCTTGTGACTCCCATCCACATATTCACATTTGACAATTTAGGTCATGATATTTTAAATTATTTTCAAAAAATATTACTCATGTAACCAAAAATAAAACATGTTGTCCAAAGTTTTCCTAAAGTCAACTGTCATCAACAATAGATAAAAATAAAACTCAAAATCCATATTTCCCATTCTGTGATGCGATATTTCCTTGATTGTTGTTGTCACCCTTTGATTTTCCTGAATTTTCCTTTGGTTGCACCGAGCCTTTAGGCCTAATCTCACTGATCATGTGGGAACAATCTTCCCTCAAATGCATACAAGAAGACATGGATTTGTCAAAACCATTGGAGGGTGAGGAAGGGGCAGCAGTGGATTTTCCTTTGTTAAGGGCATGGTGGGCCTCGATTTTCAACCTTTTTATATCATGAGAGGACTACACTAGTGATCCATATGGATATCAGTGGCCACCCACCTTTTCCAACTGGCTCAAAACAGTTTTCTGACAACTTTGGCAATTTACTATTTTTAGCAGTTTTAACTTCCGGGGCCATTTTGAGGGCCTAAATGAAGGCTTTTCAGGATAAATATCCTCAATGATATTTGAAGGCATGATTGAGCCCCAAAAATGAATCTCCTCGATGATACCTTTCTAACGAGTTATCACACGCCTAAAACGGAGATCGTATGCAAAAGTTACGACCCCGGGAAGTTGATGTACTAACTTACCCAAACGGGGTCCACATGACTTTTGGCGCTTCATCTCCTAGGGTTAGGTTTTTGGATGTCTAGGGTTTTGGGCATTCTTTCTTATTGTAAAAAGGCCTTCAAAGCCTCATTTTAACCTTCTTCTTGCGAATGTGCGCTGCCATCACATCTCTTCTCATAGATAAGCCACCACCATTCTAGCAAGCTTATTTCCACTGCATTTTACAGTTTCAGCTTATTTCGTTATTGAATAGAAGACTAGTTTTACTGTATCTCTGTTATTTTGTGTTAAGCACCTATTAATAATCTGTATGCATTTCGTTCTACTCATAAAATCTGGATCAACTAGTGAGTGGGGAGAAGCTTGGTCAATGGGTTTAATAGGTGGAGGAGCAGGTAGGGATAAATTAGGCTAGCCACTATGTTGGGAGAATGTCAGGTGGACAATCTCTTTCCATCCATAATTTTCAGAAACCTCAAGTTGCAATGAGACGTGAGGAGGCACAGGGATACTAGGGGCTTGTGGAAATTGGAAAGGAGGCCTTTCGATCCTGGGTTGGACTACTCCTTGCCCAATCCAATTGAAAATTTTGGCCTAAAACAACTGGCCAAGATCTTCTGAATCAACATCAAAATGTATGGAGAACCTAGGCCTTCTTAGGCCTCTATTCCAATTACCTCTCCCTCTGTTTCCTTATCCATGGCTACCTCAGTTGGAAAAACTCATTCTTGTATGCATGATTGATTAGCAAATAGTCTTTTCAATAACCATACATGACAACTCTTAAAAATATGAAATAGATTTGGCTCAACAATGTATTAGACCCATGCAATCCAATCCATACAAATTATTTTACTATTTATCAATGAGCAGGGGGGTGAATAAAGGGTCCTGGGATATGTGAGGGGTTTGTATTGAGAAAAACATGATATGATGAAAGGGGAAAAAAATTCGATCACTGCTTAAGGAAAACAATAATCAACTGCAAACCAAAGAAAACGTCATTGTAATTCAACCAAGACACTGCTACAACACAAAAATTTTCTTGACTATAATCAATTTTAGAACAGGGAGTGAAAAAATGAATGTGGGAAGGCGATGGGGTTGTAATTAGAAAAAAATGAAATAATGATGGGGAATGAGAGTGGTTATTGTTCACAAAATTAATCAAGTAATCCATATAGTCATTCTGTTAAAAGGAGATATGCCAACCAAACGATCATAAAAATCAATATGTATTAGCTAGTTCATTGTTCATAGTCAAATATCCATCATAGTGCCATCAACAAGACAATATGAATTCCACAACAATCTATGAGGGAGTTTTGTTCCTTCTATTTATACAATTTGCATCTTATACAATTCTCAAATGTATAATAGTAACCATTTCCACTCTATTAATCATCAGAATCAACCACTGCCCACACATTACTTCAATCATCAAATAAATTCAAAAGTCGTGTTTCAAAATTTACAATGAAGTCATATTGTCACTGCAATCAGGCTTGTCATTTAAAATGCATGATATTCGTTAAACATACATAGTGGGAAGCCAACCCAATAATCCAAATTTAAATTGCAAAAACCTTGATCGTCATTTAAACAGACAAACAACAACCATCATTCCAACACATGCTATGCACAAAATAACTCAATCATGCAAGTGTAATTTTGTCACTGTACAAGCCCAATTCAACATGACTCTAAATAATCAAAAGCTAAGATATCCATCCAACACAATGAGGTACCAATAGCATGCCCGACTTCATAATACAATAATCAAATTTGCAACAAAATCGTGCTTAAAACTCTATGAGTAACTCTAAGTGTGCAACCCGAACTTATCCATATCATACACAGTGGGTAGCCACCCAAAAAAACACGACGCGACATTCCAATTTTACAATTCTAAACACAGTCACAGTATTAACTTAACCAAACATGTCAAGCTATCAATCTATTACAATATTGCTTCAAATTACATACAATGGATGGATTTGATACAGTCATCCAGTTGCCATAATCATTTGGCCCAAAAACACTCATAGTTATAGTGGTCATTTATTCATGGTGTAGGAACACCATATAGACAAATGCACTACGTGCGTACATCATTTAACAATTGAAACCAATGTCAAGTTTCACATCCCAATTATCTTCAATGCAAAAGACAATGACTGTGTATTTTGAATTGTCCGATTAACAATGCAGGGTTTACCCATTGTAATAACACAGGCAGTGACTAGATACCATAACCAACACGACTGTCACATGACCAACTGGGACAACCTTTACTCAATTTTGTTGACAATACATACCAATCAACAATAACCAATTAGTAAAACCGACAGGATTGGCAATCTTCTCTATCAACCCTCAGACTGGAGGAGTTAAGGGTTTGCTTTGTGTCCAACATAGGGAAATCTAGAGCCAATTCCTTTCAATGGTGAAATCCTCCAAGACCAATCATGCATACACAGATAGAACCACAAATTACTTGTGGAGACGTAACAAATCCCGTGACAGGAGGGATATAACAGAGGAGTGAGGCTCCAATTCGTCTTGGTAATGATACTTAAAACATGCAGGGTATAACCCTCGTGGCTCTCCAGTCAAACAACCACAACGCTGAAATGAAGATAGGGCCGAGAAAGAACCAAATAACCCACGGTGTGACCTTTAGTGGTGAAAACAAACCAATGCTCAAGTGAACAAAACACAACAACATAGGGTGCTTCCAGCCCCTAAACCCCACAAAAGCCAAAGATTGGATATGGGGATACGAAGAGCGTGAAGAAAGCTATCCATTTAAGACCAAACAAAACCCTCCAACCAAACCGGCAAGGGTGACAGAGAGACGACCCCATACATTGTAACTCCAAACATCATCACAGAGAAATCCACCAATAATTCACTCCAGAAAAATCACAATTTCACACAGTTGCAGTACTTAAGGAAAACACAACCAATGCATTCAAGCCAATATCCATTTCATAATAGAGCCGAATCATGGATGGCCAAAAAAAGAACATACTTGTAATCCAAACACTTTAAACGCGAGTTGGCTGAGTGGTTCCTCTCTGCTAGGAAGTCGAAGCATAACCACAACAACAAAGTTTAACAATAGCCCAATTAGGGTGGCGGCCATCGAAGGAGTACGGGTGACGTGTAGTAAATGCATGTCACCTCCAACCACAGTCAATTAATTCAATAGTACACGCCAACCATTAATCTATCAACAATTCATTTAAACCATGCATTGGAATTTGCATCTATTACTTGTCAAAGGCGTCACCCACATCGCACCTTCCATTTCCAACTTGACCATATTACATATCAACTATATGATCCAATAAACCATGTATCGAATTATCACCAATAGTGTGATCCACATCAACTTGTGCCATAACATAATCACCATGCATATCAACTATATAACTCAAACATAATCGCATAACTATTAAATTAATAGCTAGGATAACAACAATCCATTAAAAATTGATGCATGTAGTATAGTATATAGCATAGTTTAAATTCTTCTCTTTGCATTTGTTGCATTGCTTTTCATTCCCTTCTAATTGCTTGTATGTATTATTTGATAACATGTTTATTGTGTAGGTTTCCCAAGAACAGATAGCAATGGTATCAATGAAGAGGATAGGTCGTAGTAACATAAGGAACCAATACTTCATAAGCCCAATCCATAGTCAATAAAAACAAGATCTTATAAACCATGTAAGAAGTGTCGAACATGAGAACAACATCAAATAAGGACCAAACCTAATCTCCAATCTACAAGAGGTCCCACCTACTAGTATTATTTAACTTTTATAATAATAGGGCTTTAGGAACACTTTGTGGGAAAACCTTTGTTGACGTTTTTAATCGTCAACATGGGTCCCAACCAAAAATAATAGTTGGGTGCAGTTGTTGTGTTCTCACAATAGGACTGTATGAAAAACTCCATATGGCCCGACCCTTTCCTATGTCTTCGTTGTGTTGAAAAAAACTTGTGATTTCCTATATTCTCTCTTCTCCTTTAGGGGATAAATTTCGCTCATGGGCTAATTTTCCAAGGTTTTTCCCCAAAACATATTTGCTATTCTAAAAATAATTCGCCCATATTCTATAGGATATAATTATTTTACCTTAAAAATCGCCAAAAAATTATACAAACTATATAAAATCCTTAGAAATTTGAATATTTTTACAAAAATATCGCCAAACATTTATAGTTGGCATATGAAGGATTAGTAATATTCGCCAAGGTTTCTACATTTTAAAATAAATTTCCATCCTTAAAATCATCCCTGTCCAAGATCTCCTTGAATCACACTCCTTTGTGATCCAACTCCCTGAGAAAAATTCCTTCTCTACTCTAATAAATGTGTCAAGTTTTCCAAGTGTCTTTCTCCTTCACCATAGTCTTACTTTTATAATCTTGATTTATAACCTAAACCTAATCTCCAAAGTAATTGATGGT
This sequence comes from Picea engelmannii, assembly GCA_009831015.1. Lineage (NCBI taxonomy): Eukaryota > Viridiplantae > Streptophyta > Pinopsida > Pinales > Pinaceae > Picea > Picea engelmannii. The sequence goes on along the minus strand of ML821089.1, from coordinate 14,392 downwards.
TGAGATTACTTCTCACTTCACTTGAGATCAATGGCTAATATTAAATGCTAATTAATTTTAACATTTCCATAAACAACTCAACTAATTAATAAAATCACTTTACTTTGCTGAAGAAAACAAAATCTTTACTTTAATAATTCCTTTAATTAAAGTAAAGTCTCAAGGTAGAAGTATTTGGATTAATTCCACACGTCTATACACTTAGAGTTGTGTGGAAATACATGTCTAATGCTACCACCATCAATAGGGAGAACAAAAGGCTGGTTTCACAAACTAGAAAGATTTGAATGACCCAAACATGTCCAAATCGTCCTCAAATACAAATTGGACTTGAAGACTAAAGAAGTTTTCTACATCAACTACATAATTTAACGACAAAAATAATTCAAGAACATATTGAAAGAACATGTCAAGCCCTTGTATGTGAAGAAGAAATTAAAGAGGCTCAAAGACAACCAAGACAACAATACTGATTTCACAATTGGAACTGTACAAATAATTTTTGACAATAAGTAAACGAAAGATTTTTGAAATAAAAGTTCATAATCAATGACAGGTAGAGAAGAGAAAATAAATGAAGGACAAATAATTCCAATAAGAAGCATAAGATATAGTCCTTTGAATTTGAATGGAGACTAACATCAAATTCCTACTCTTCCTCAAGGTGTTGTTCCTATTTTTTTTCTGGAGATAGGGTCATGGATCCCAAAAATCATTTGTATCGATTCCTTTTCATTTGTTATATCTATTTGACTGAGCATGATGATGTGACATTGAAAATATTTCTCCAAACATTAGTTGGTCTAGCCTATGACTAATACCTTTATATTCCAGAAAACAAAATCACTTCCTTTCATGACATGGAAGATGTATTCATGATGAAGTTTTTTCTGCCTATATCATATCATACTATCTTGACATAGTTTATTTAGATTCGTCTCCAAAATTTTGAAATAATCAAATATTTTAATTCAATATTTTTCAAGACTCTACATCAAATTCCACAATATCAATTCCCAAATGATCTAGTTATTTTTTCAGATGTTATATGAATGTAATGACTTAAAATGTGAAATATACAAAAAAGAGCATCATAAATCACAACTTTGGAAGAAGTGTTGGTCACTTGGGCTGACCTAGTTTCCGATCTCAACTAGGTTTCCAACAAAACCCTCAAATCTATTGGCCCTCCTGGTAAACCAACAGGAAATGTTGTGCACATAGTGCACAAAGAAGTCTCACCCAAAATAGATTTATGGGGGACTGCAATAATCAGGTGTTTGTAGTCTAGGAAGCACTGGGGGTTTTGTTTTGATTATTTTCCTTATGCATCATCATCATTTAAACATTCATATACTTCTATAATCCATTCATCATTAACTTATGCATGCATGTTGTTAAAACTAGTTCTAACCATTCATTCTTTAATTGATCATTAACAGAATAGTAAAAGAAATCATTCACAACACATAGAACACAATATTTTACCATGGTTCACCCCCTCATGGGGCTATGTCCACAAAGATATGGCTCTTATTATCTTTTATTAATTCTACTGCAAAATATGCATTGCACGCATTATAACATCTTTAGAATTACAATCAAAATGAGGTTAAGTACCCTCTGGGAGGCTGACTAGCTCACACCAAGCTCCTCAGCCTATGACCTAACCCTTAAACACTATATTACTCCACTCTACCACAATAACCATAACAAAACTCACAATAATCAATTGAACAACGTCGACCTAGACCTCCTAGGTCTTTATTTATACTACTCTACTAGATTATAGCCATTAGAATATTGTCAAAACCCCTAAACCTAGCATAGCTAGGACGGTTTGCATGTGCGTCGCGTGGCTTTTCCTTCTTTTTATTCATGCCGATTTCCTACCTCCTAAGGTGCAAGCTCCAAAATTAGACCTTCTCTTCCAAAGATGGATCTACGCCCAAAAATATATATTCCTCCCAAGATAGGCTTGCGCCAACAAGAATCAATGGGAAGAGCAACTGAAATGGAAGATTCCATGATAGAAATTGAAGCTGATCCTAAAATAATTCTTGGTAAAGTTCAAAGGAAGATGCTATATTTATCATTGTCATCTCATGTTCCATCTACTTCAAGAGTAGTTGAAGAGTGAGGGTTTGGAAGAGGAATATTTCAAGAATAACCATCAAATGTAAAAAAAATATCTCTAAATACATTCACATTGTCCAGTTAAAAAGAATCGTTAACCAAATGAAAAATGAAATAGCTCAGTTAAAGAGAAATCTTGATAAAATTCCCGAGGAAGAGAATCCAAGACTTGTTTTTCAAGAATATAATAATGAAACTGTTACAGGGGTGCTAGAATCCATTAAAATGGATGTTGATCCATTATTAATTTAAAAAGGATATTGGATTGAAGAAGTTGAATGTAGAAACGAAGATCAAAATTTTCAAGAAAACGTTGTCCAGACTAGATATGAAGAAAAATATTCAAATCTTTCTAAATTCCAAAACAAACTAACAAGGTCTTCTATATCAGAAGTTGTTCCTCCTCAAATGAGTGTAATACATGTAACCTTTGCTCTAGAAAATTTCAATGAAGTAAAATGCTTAGAAAAAATGAATTATAATGTTGTTGATGATATAAAGAAGTAAATAAATTTTCTATTCTTGGAAATACAACAAAAAAAGAATATTATTGTGTTCTAAAGGAAATAAATGGAAGCAATGTAAAATTTTGTTGATGTCACAGTTGAAAGAAGTAATTGAATTTCATTCATAGGATCATGGATGATGTATTTTGTTGGTCCTTTTTCAAAATTTGATGCTAGAGAAGGAGACTCAAAGATGGTTATTAATTAGGTCCAGAACATGGCCAATGAAACAACATTCTCAATCATGGTTGGGAGTAATCAAATGAGTTGTCTATGTACATGGCTACATTGAAAATGTGCTTAGACTTGAGAGTATCCTCTCTCTCCAAGTAGCCTAGGGCAAGTAAGGTTTTTTTGTCTCGTGTATATAATATTGTTATATTAATGAATTTTTCCAATAAGCATTTGTTGGATCAATATAGTGGATTGGGATGAATCCATATCCCAATGGACCAATATTCTGGATTCTTAGCATCCCACAGGGGATCATTGTACCACGGTTGGAGCTAGATGATGATGTGTTTTCACACATAAATTAGAGACCATTGTTTTTTCAAACTTCGAAAGTTCCAAATAATCTTCACCTGTTGATTGTGAAGATCCAACAAGTTTCCAATCAGCTTCAATTTTGCAATTATTCATCATGAAAGTCTAACGGTGATACTTTCTCTTTGAAACAAAAGAGAAGGAAAATAAAGGATACTAAATGAAGGAAATTGCTTATATATATCCTAGCTCCATTCAAAACTTTACGAGATATAAAATGGAGGTCATATTCCCAATCTATGCCAATTTCCTCACTCATCTCTATACTACTACCACATACTTAGTCATTTTCCTTACTCTCCAAACTTCATACTAAGACATTTTTCCAATCTTCCACACCATTTCGATATTTAACTATTTTCCACACTTAGCCATTTCCATACTTAGCCCATTTCCATTTTCACTATCCACTTAGTTAGTTCATTTTAATAATTCATTTCCATTTTCAATTTGCACTTCTTCATTTTCATTATTATTTTCATAATGCATTTCCATTTTCCATTGTCATACTTATGTGATTTACCTCCCAACCACTTAGTCATTTTTCATGAATTACCATGTTTTACTATTTTTTTACACTAATTATTCCATTGTGGATGTGGGAAATCCCACCTCTCCATTTATCTTTTTTCCCCATGTGTTGTGTTGGCCCTCGACCAAGTTTTGAGGAAACATTGGTCGGGATTGACCACTTTTGGGACTTTGATGCAGCGGTCGAAGATGGAGTGCCCAGGTGGAGCTGAGATCACGGGATCTAACTTATTTTGTGGAACCAGCAAGGGGTTCATTAGGGTTTTTGTATTAGGGTTTTGGGATGTCAGCCCATGGGTTTACCCATGATTAGTCCTTTTTGTAAGGGATGTAAAAGTATATATAGGAAGTAATGTAATGTAGAAGTAGGCGATGTAAGTAGCTATGTGCTAAGTCAGTATTTAAGTGCAATAGGCAAGTAGTTCTGAGTCTCTTTGTGCAACAAAACATGTATGTAAGGCTAGGTGCTTGATAGAGGAGTTGTCTCTACACCTTGACCTGATTTTGGGGAAGGTAGATCTGGTGTGCAATGTGCAGATCACCTATCTAGTGTGAAGATTAGCTCTGTGGCTTAGTGCAGAGGAGAAGACAAATGTAAGAGCTTGAAGAAGACTAACAAAGAAGAAGAATTCATTGGTGGATGTAGCCCCACACTGGGGTGAACCACGTAAATCTTGTGTTGATGGTTTGCTTTGTGCTATAATGTTTATGCTGTGTGTTTTCTTAGTGAAATGAATGTTATGAATGATAGATACATCTATGAATGATTAGTGCTTCATCTATGTTGAATGTGATAGATATGAATTATGTTTCTAACTACGAAGTATATTGTGTCATTGTTACTGCGTCGATCTGTACTTAGGGTTTTATCTGCGATGTGAATAAAACTAATGAACTAATATGAGTTTCTCCTAAGTACTTTGCGAAGTGTTATAATCAAAGATCTATTTCTAAGCTTGGTTACAGACACTTGAGTCCTGTAACCCCCCTGCCTCTACCTCGGGTGAGAATGCATCTGCTTCGCAAGTGTTGTCGAAAGGGCCGGTAGTTAGGGTTTTGTTGGTGCGTTGTTGAAGCGTTGAGCCCTGGGTCTACCCCTCTTCCAACAAATCGTTCCGTTGTCGGGACCTGAAACTGTGATTGTTGGGAACTAAAAGAAAAGAGAATCTTTGTGCGTAGATCTGCTACTGTAGTGCACAGTATTCTACTTGACTTGCGAAGCTCTGTGATAAGAAAGAAACTCGATCTGAAGAAAAGAGGTAATATCTTGAAAGAGGTAAAGATTTATGATTTGATAAGAGTAAGATAAGTGGAATTTTTTGTTTCGAAAATATGAATCTAGGTATGTTTTATAGATTTTGTCCTAGTCTGAAAACTAGGGTACAGCTAGAAGAAAGAGTTGATCTGAATGAATTTGATAGAAATAGAGAAAGATATGTTATTCTAATGCATAGAAAGAATTTTTGGACCAACAAGAGGATGCAGGAACCTAGAAAGAATTTTTTACGATCCTAACCCGCACATAGGTAGATCAATGTATTCAGATGTAATAAAGGTCAATATTAATAAGGCCTTTCAATAAAATAGAATAAGGTGGATGTAAGAAGACCTAATAGAAGCTTCCGCTTCTAGAAGGATCTTCCTCTAGAT
>ML821088.1:27676-46427 GCA_009831015.1 Picea engelmannii | reverse complement strand
GGAAACCACCACCCTTGATCGGTTTCGGTGTTGAGAGACACACCCTAGCCCATCGAAGATACCATCCAGGTATTTCACCGTTCATTTCAGGAGTATTTAGTGTGGAGGGCGCAGCTCAGCCAAGGAGGGCGCAAGCTATTTTGAGGATTCAGAGATCTGCAGTAGGCCTGGGTCCTGATTGCAGATTCATTCCGAACTAGTAGATATCCAGCCAGGGCGCTTCCATTGAGCCATTTATCATCAGATTTCGACGGTGGAATCTTACAGATCGATCCATCTAGCCATTTTGGGCGCAGTCATTCTAGACAGACGTTTGGCGTTGCATGCAGATGTTCCAGAGAAGATCCGGCCAAACCCTTCTGACCCATTTCATCATTTGACAAGACGATTGTTTTGAGCCATATAGCAGCCGATTCCGACGGTGGAATCTTTTGGGGCACATTCAGTGTCCAAGGAGGGGCGCAAACCCCCTAGGGGTCTAGATCTGGTGCCATAGAGGTCCGATTCGAGTTTCGACAGACATCCATTCCAGTATAGAGATTAGAGCACATCTATTGGAGTAGTTCCGAGTACATTCTGACGGTGGGTTCTTCAGATCGGGTTTTCCAGCTGGTAGCGGTTACCGTATTTCTCTGGAATCGCTCATTTTTGCTGATCTATCCGTGCATGCATCAGATCTGCTATCTTCGTATGATCACGGGTATTTTTTGTTATTCCATTGTATTCCAGTACAGATCCAGGAGATCTTACTGACGTCTAGACTCTATATTTCCAGTAGGCTATTGTATTTCCATGCTTGAACTATTATTATTCATGATTTTGAGCAGTTGACATTCTATACTCTTGCATGCACTCTTTTATGATTGTTAAACATTAAATATGCAACATGCACATGTAATAACCCACATGCACCTACAATAACCAACATGCAACCACAATAACCGAAGAACACCTCAAACACACGGCTAAAATGCATCCAGAAACCCCCAGTGTATCAGATCTGCACGCCAGAGCATTAGAACAGTAGCAAATATCTTGATCAGCCGGATCAGGGATATTTCATCTTTCCCATCCTTAACAGTACCCTCTCCACCAGATTGTTTGGCACCTCCACCAGATGGGTTTCCATTCCCATTGCCAGTGCCACCGCCCCCATCCTTGTCATTAACAATGTAAACTTTCAGCCCAATATCCCCCTTTATCAGAGAAAACAAACTCCTTTTCTCCAGTGGGAACCTCTGCAAACTCTCCTCCCCCTGCTTCACAATGCTTCTTCCATGAATCCAAACCTTGCCTAGAAAATTATTCTGGCGGTTGTCCTTCCTTACATTATAGACATAAATGTCAACAATCTGATAAGGGAGATTCTTGGGATCGGTGACAGAAAACACCAATTTTTCGTTCCAATATGGATTTAGATCCTTTTCTATGGTACGTGTTCGAGACCGTTGGCTGTCATAATCCACCTCCACAAATGCGCTCGTGGATCCCTGAACATCCTTGGGCATCAGATTGCTGGTGTCCACCACCTCCACCACCAGCTTCTTCTTGCTCATGCTGCATAACAAAATTCTCTGCGCCTTCGGCTCGCCTCGCCTCGCCTTCAACGACTCACAATTCAGGCCTTCTTAATAGGATCTGAAGAGGAAACTTAATGCCCACTTGTGTAAATGTCGATGAATAAGTTAGGAGGACAGGGCCGGGTTGGGGTCCTAACGACAGGGTCAGGCCCGGGCCCCTGGTACCAAGGAAGGCTAAGAGCAGGACAGTGGGTAGGCACAAATGAAACAAGCTTTCCATCTTGCCGTTTTGGACCTGAGAACGGGCCTGCCTTTGAGATCGACCGAGCCATCAATGCCTGAACTGTAAGCCTTTGATATTTTTGTTACGTTGTTAATACATCCTCCGGTAGGTGAAGGCGCAGGTAACGTGCTATGCATGCAGTGAAAAACAAGACGAATGGGAGAGCGTGAAAGAACTGAAGGTTAGGTCATTTCAAGGTAACAAGGACAGTGAGTAATTGAGTTAAGGGTGGCAGTTGGAAGAAGTGAAATAAACATTAATTAAAGTATTGGGAGAAGTGAAGCTGGCAATAACACTTCAAAGTTATCAACCAATAAAATTGTAACAAATATATTTATTTATTTATTTTAAAATATATGAATTGAAACTTCCTAAGTTAAACATTAGAATTTCTGACTTTTTTTTAAGTCAACCATAAATTAATGTCAAATCAACCATGAACTCATGGCTATAGTCCCAAGCCTTCCGGCAGGGACTAATAAAGAAAGTAAGAGGGATTTATATGTTATAATAATATGATAAGGAGTATAGTAATTATATAGTATAAGGTGGTAAAGAACATAAATAGATGTAAAAATAAAACTAGCATGCCCTCGAAGTGGGGGAAGAGAATTTCAATAGAATGCACAACATATATGTTGCAAAAGATTTATTTTTATTTTTGGTATAATGGGTTCTGCTATTATTAATCACCTTCTTTATGTACACTTTTTAAAGTCCATATATTCCATGGACATAGTCTTCCCTTTATAGTTACTTAACTTCTCTTAAGCTTAAAAAAATAACAATCAAACCATAGTATTATAGGTGGTGAAAAGAGGTGAAAGGGGTTTTCCCAAAAAACAATCTTAGTTGACATGGTTCAATGATAAAGTCGTGTGGTTTCTTCTCTTGTGATTGAATATCCGAGGAAGTCGTACTTCAACATGCCTATAGAATGTGAAAAATGACGATCCATCTGTTTGGCTAATTAAAGGTTAGGTATTGAAAATATGTCAATGTTGAAGAATATTACATCCATTTGTACGACAAGGTAACATCAATATGTCAATAATAAAGAATATTACATCCATTTGTACGACAATGTAGCATAATTAAATATGATGACACCCAACCATGTGTCAAGCGTAGTTGGTGACAATTGTAAGTAATCAATGCATATGTGTGAAAGGCAGGTGGAAAACATGGTTGCCAAAAAAAATAGAATTAACTAAAAAAACAATGAAATGAACGAAATTTGAGTCTAACGCAAATATGCTTGTCTCATAATGATGATGTGTTGTGATTATATAAAAACAACTTTGTATATTCGAATTGTGTTAAAACTTGAGTACTTCTAAGTAGTATTTATTATTAAAAAAATCCCATAAAAAAATTGAAATACAAATCTTCTCCATGACATAATAACACACTACCCTCATTATTACAATATTGTTTTCAAGCAAATATTGTAGGTGAGAGTTGAGAATTGATATTAAATATTTTAAAGAAACAATTGTTTTTAGGTTGAACATGTAAAGATGAATATGTTTATGAATTTATGAACTATTCATTTTTATGGAATGATATGCAAGACATAGTTAGTTGTTCATACCATGACTATATTAATCTGTGTTCAATGCAAACAAAAGTATATCCAACGCGTCTATACACTCTTCCTCAACGTTTATGAATATGTTGTGGGGTGCTTAGTGCTTGCCAATATTCAACTCCTCTACTTCCATGATTGTTCCTTGTGCAAAAATGTTATGTGTATACTCCCTTGCATCATGTTGCAATCAATGCAAAAGTGTAGCTTGATCATTCTATAGAGGTTGTTGGGTTTCTCAATTTTGAGGCATTTGAATGATGTGCCACTCCCTTGTGTCATGTTGCGAGAAGGAAAAAAGTTTAGCTTGATAACGCTATAGAGGCAGTTGGGTTTCTAGGTTTTGAGGTATTTGAAGGATTTGTCAGTTTTATTGATGATGAAAATCATGCAAGCATATTTGATGACATGCCTCAACAATCTTGATAAGTTATCTTTGGTGAGTTCTTGTTATATACATGTCATCGTTGCTTATAGATTTCTTTCGTTCATATATATATATATATATATATATACTTGTTTGATGGGAGGAAATCATGAAAGACATCGAATTTCCTCCTTTTCTACACATTTTCAGGTACCCGTAACCCAAATCTAACTCCATGGATAGCTTCTATGGCTCACAATATTTCCATAGACTGGTCTTGTGCCCCAAAGGGACTTCTGAGCAAGGATTTATGCCCCCTGTAAGTAAATCAATGCCAAAATTTTACTCTTCCTGTTTTGGTTGTAACTTTTTCATACGAGCTCTGTTTTGCGAAAAATTTAGCTCATTGGATAACTCTCTCCAAGTTATTTTACTTGATTTTCTGGATTTTGATTGGCTAAAAACATCGTTATAGGCCTCAAAAATTCCTTGCAAGTAAATGACCTTCAAAATCCTAAAAAATTCAGAAAAATCATATAAAATTGATTGTTTTACTATTTTAACAACCCTTTAAATATGAGTCATTGATATCATATCACATGCAATATGAGATATTGATATAACTACATCGTTCGATTAATGATTGACACTTTCCTTTGGTCACGCGCGACTCTTTTCCCAAACTGTTGACCCGATCGTCGATCGTTGACCCATTTCCACGACAATCGATTTGTACATAACCCTAAACTGGCTAACCCAACCATTGGTTGTCGGTCGTCGATGATTTCCATTGGCGAATGGAAATCCTCACTAATTTGTTCGACGCCCAACCATCGACCCAACGACCATTTCCATTGCACGTTTGAAAACACTTCATCGAATTTAGTTGATGCCCGACCATCGGCCCATCGACGACTTTGGAGACCAAAACACTTATAAATTTTCGATCAAATCCTTGATTAATCTAGCCCATTAATCTAATCCACTTTTCAAACCTCTGAATTGAATCTTGGTTGTTGATCGATCCCAACCTCCCAATGGCCAAAAATGAATCTTAGTCGTCGATTTTCTAACTTCATCAATCGATCGAAAATGAATCTTGTCCATTGATTTGATCAACCTTTCAAATGGTCGAACCCTATAAAATTTTTAATTTATCAAGATGGATTTGGGTTGTTGATCACGAGATCAAACACGATCTCAGTCGTCGATTCACCAAACTTTTTGCAACTCTACAGTGGCTATTAAAACTTGGATTTTCGACCTATGAGATCGAATTAAGTTCTGTAACTTGCAGATTCATGCCTTAGATCATCTCTTCGATTTGCCTAAGGCACTCCAACTCAAAATTTACCCATGAATTTGGGGATTTCACTCCAGCTTCTTCATTTTTTTCCACAAATTTACACAGACCAAAGTATGCAACAATGAATTACTCAATTTGCACACGTTTTTGGCTCATTCAAGCATGGTGTTTGAACCCGAGGGCTCTGATACCATAATGTAATGTCCCCCAGCCCAACCGAGGGACATTACGGTGCAAAATACTCATAAAAATGTTTTTTTGCTAATTGAATAATTTCTTGTAGCTTCCAGCTACCAATTACATACAAATTCAACTATTGTCTATTACTATAATTCAGATGCATCTACAACATGTAAAAGCAACATGAATGTAGTATAATAACTCATTACAACAAGATGTAAAACTTTTCTCATACTAAGAGTTAATGCTCAACAAATAAACACATAATATAACACAACAACAAGATAAAACACTTATCTTATAAAAATGTTTGTGCAACCAGTTTCTTGGGACGGACGTTCCACCCAACCATAGACTTGTTGATCCAAATCTCAACAACAAATCACCCTCGAGTTGAGGCTAGTAATCCACAAATAAGGGTGGTCTCTCACTTTCCACTCACAGCTCATAAACTTACAACCCTCTGGTATTCTCCTAAAACTATCTTGATTCTCCACCAACTCTCTTCCTCTTGACCTGCCCAACCCAAGGAATGTAACCCTTCACTAATATTAGTCCCTCATGTGTCCCATTCGTATATCAGGGTCTCTTTGGCACAGGTAAACAAGAATCTCTCAGCTGGGAACTCAAGGGATCTTGATGCTAGGAAAAACTACCAACAACCAACAACAAACACTTGTTGTTATAGTGCAACTTGCCCAAGAGTTCACTCTTCATGCTTGACAGCCTGGATCTTCAGTTTCCAGCCCCAAATACGCTCCAATACGCTCTATATTTCTCTAGAATTCACCCTCCATGGATGCACAAGCTCCCAACTCTTCTTTTTTCTCTCTACTTGCTCCTCATGCACAAAAAATGGATGTGTAAAAATTGTTGTAGTTGCCCATACGGATTTCCTCCCTTTGGCTTACTTGCTTGACTCACACACTTCCCCAAGCTGATTGTACTCATCCCTAATGTGCCCAATAACTTTGGAATGTGACCACTCACACCCACCCTATTACATGTATTCAATGATTGGATTTGGGAACACTCAATAAAAAATTAGAAGGTTCATATAGAAATAACAATTTCAGGAAAATGGGTTGAATTAATATACATCCAGGTAATTCCCCCTTGGACCCCCTCTTGGCCATTCTCCTAGACCCTCCCCTCTCTTGTGGATCAATTCATCCCCCATATATGTCCATGTCCCTTAGCAGTTGGCATCACATTTTATTATTAAAACATAGAAATACAATTTGCATATTACATTGCTTTGGTCGTAGCCACACATTATATCAACATAAGCATTGATTAAATTGGGGATTATAGTGGGGATGTTACATATAATAATTAAATATAGTAACAAATATGCCCTCTAATAAGTCATGAGTGGATGACAAGTTCTATAATTGTGTTGAGAAATGTCTTTGCATTGAAAGTTGAATTTTAAATATAATATTTGGTCAAAGTTTGAATTATGTAGGCATGGAGTGTTGTTACCATTATAATAATTAAACTTAGAATTCTGCACTAGTGGGCACATTGTAACAACTACACACCGTTATAGGATAAATCGGTAGGTGCAAACACTAACTGATCTCCCTAGATCCACCTAGATCTAGAACAAAACACACCAGAACATGACGCTTTCCTTAAGTTTTAGATATTGAATTTACTAACTAAAGAGGGATAGGTGACATATTGTTTAAACGTCGCTTCCTCTCGCCATCGCCATCCTAGCTCTGTTCCAACGCTCATACAATGATGAACCTGCAAAAGAATGCAACCAACCAAAGTGATAGTAATAGCATAAACTCAATATAAACCTATGTATGTGATCAAGGAATCATACAATAAAACACAACAAGCTTTATAGGAAAGAATCATATTAAATGTGAAAGAGAGATTACAACCATGGCCTTGATGTCGTAAGGTCCCTTCCAACTGTCCTTCTTTCCCCTCACACTTCCACTCCAAGAATTCTGAGAGCATGGATCTGATAATATTCACAATCTATCTTAACAAAATGGCTCATCTAGCCAAGCTAACAATCTCCAAAGCTCAATCCAATCCAAGCTAATCCAAAAAGCCCAAAGTTACAGGAAATTGAGGAAGGGTCCCTAAAGGTTGACTAGTTCTTCTGTTAAAAGATAACAAATTATGTGTAACCAGGGCAAGCTGAGGACAACCCAAAGCTTGCCAAGCAAAAGAGGAAAAAATGCTAATGGACACACCTTCATCTATCAACGTCCGAGGAACGTCCCGACCACAAACTTGCACTGTAATATGGAAAGGAATGTGAGAGGGAGACGAGGTCCAGTTAGCACACCCCAATTAAAAAGGATGGCCTCATTACTTGGAGGGGGTTTCACAAGAGAAGGAGGAATACCCCCCAACACGGCAGAGTCTGTATCTACGAGAAAAACATGGGAAGTATCGGGTTTACTCTTGAGCGGGAGAGTAGGATCGACCACTTGGGTTGCATTCTCCAAGGGGAGAATGGGATCGACACTTGGAAAATGATCGACCACTTGGGTTTCACTCTCTAACAGGAGAGTGGGATCAACCGAGGATGGGATCGAATCGACCACTTGGTCTATTGGTTCAACCAAGGACGTGACCAAATTGACGACTTGATCAACCAGACTGACCGACGGGGGAACCGGATTGATCATTCCATCAACTACAGGTGGGTTGAGAGAAAGCTTGCGATAAGTAGCTGGAAGTTGAGGTTGTGAAACAGTCATGTCTTCCAGGAATTTCGAGGCTTCTTCCATATGAGGGCAAAGATGAGTTAGATGATGCCCTTTGCATAACATACACGGGAACTTGGCTCTACTTTTCTTCTTCCCAACTATATCGTGACTAGTTGACGGGAAGTCATCAACATGTTATTCAGATGCTAACGACATGGGTTGGCAAGGAGGTGTAGACCATGCTTCTATAACCTTGGATAGACCAGGGAAATCCTTAATAAGATGGCTACCCTTACAAAGCCTGCAAGGGTACTTGGGCTTACGGGTTGTTTGGGTGATCTTGACATCATCAACACTCCCAACACGATCAACAGTAACTGGTTGTTTTCCAACATGTCCGACAGTGGTTGGAAGTTTGGATTCTTTCTTATTTTTTTTCTTCTTATTCTTCCTTTTCTTCTTCTCTTTATTCACCGAGTTACTAGCTTGAGAGATTTCACTCGACAAAGAAGATGAAATGGAAGAAGACCTTGCAAGTGAAGAAGGCGAAGAAGATCTTACTGGTGAAGACGGTGAAGGATCAATATGAGGTTGATGTTCTTGGGGGGAAGTGCTTACGACCAAAGCACTTACTGCATTTGGGATTACCTGAGTGGAAAACAACCACACCGACAATCCAATAGTGATACCTGGAAGGCTCAAAGTAGCGATGTGAGGAGGACCAATGTTTCCATAAGAAGGAAAAACAAAAGGTTCCCCTAGAGCAAGGGTTCCTTCATTGGTCATTCTGGGAACTTATGCCATTAAATAAATATCCAATCTAGAGTCCTCTAAGGAAAACAAACAACACACGTTAAAAATCTAGTAAGCAAACAAACAAACAAAACCTTCTCACAATGAACACACTAGTTGGTGGTGAAATCCAACGTCGCAGGAACAAAGTAAGAAGGGGTTGAGATAGAGCGGGTGGAAAAGTTACGTTGACGACCTGCTTAATGGACTTACGCCTTGGTGCAAGCTCCCACACATAATCGTGGGTATACCCTCCAAGGAGCCCGAGTGAGTTTGGCCAACGTCAATTCCAGGTACCGTGAAGACTTGCCCTTCCATAGTCACCTCGTGTAAAGAACCTAGAGTAATAGGCCACTAAGGTTACCAATTACTACAATGATGCCTGGGGAAACAATCGACAGTCCGATCCACGTGCAAAGGCAGGGTATCTAGCCTGAAATCAACTCAAAAGGCTTCCACTCATAATTGTGGGTATACCTTCAAGTGACCCCCATAATACGCACTATCTCTACACCAAGACCAACAAAGAAGGGTGAGTAACTCTGCCAGTCTTAATGTGACCTCATGATTGACCCTTGTGTGAGAAGGGCTTCCCAGGACAAAATGTAGTAAGTAGATTTAACTCTTCCTATCACAAGATACTATGCTTGTTTGCAGCTTTGGAAAGTTATCTGTCACACCTATTCCAAAGCTCTACAACTAATCTAATGTAGGTTTGCTACCAGAAAATATAAAAATGTCTAATCAATTTTTATAAGATCTTTATTTTTAAGGTTGTTGCTACTCAAAAGGAAGATGGCATGGACAACATGGTGTTTTGACTGACTCGAAATTTATGCAAAGAGATGAAGATGCAATATTTTCATTTCAATGAGAGCTATGCTATGAGAAGGAGAAAACATTTACCATTCTCGGATGCACAATGTCCCAACATTTTAAAAACTCATCAATATTAATATCTTTAAGAAATGAGCAAAATAGACTGTACACCAATACATGATTCATGGCCCCCCTTGGCCATGAGGGGGAAATTTTTTCAGAATTTAAGACCAAAAAATGCCAAGAATCATGCAATTTCGCTACTTCAAATGCAAGGATGCCCCCAATCTAATATAAAGCAAGAAATTAAATCTTTTTGTTTAAAAAATCTCACTAAAAGCAATAATGAACTTTCTTAAAACAAAGAAACCCAAACTAAAAGTTTTCTTTTAAAGTGAACTATTAAGAAGAAATATGATCTTTCCCTAAACAATTCTAAAGAAAACACACGCTTTGAAATTGAAAGACACTCAAAGCAAGAGACTAATCCTTCAAAACCAAACAAAGCAAAGATGGTTAAAAGAAACTCAAAGAATGCCAAGCAGACTGTAAACAGATCTATATAGGCTCCAAAAGTTCAATCCAGTTGATCAAAGCAAAACTGAGCATCAAAAGATAACAAGACCCAATCCAAAAAAAAAATTACAAACAAGTTCGCAGCCTAGTAGTGAGGTGCAGTGCGAAAATTAGGCATTTTCGCAGTCTAGACATAGGTAGGGTGCGAGAAGGTCACACTGGACTGAACAGTAGGGTGCGAAAATCAAGGGTTTTCGCAGGTTGTATACAAGTGAAGTGCGAGAATGTATGTAATCAAAAGGAATTTGGAAAAAGGACAAAGAGTTTAAGTGAACTTTCAGATCCAGAGAGTCTGGATGGATCTCCCACAGACTCAGAGACTAGAAATCAAGCAATCAAAGCAAGGAAAACTAGACTACTAGGAAACAATCTGTTCCCCAGCGGAGTCGCCAATTTTGTTATAGGATAAATCAGTATATGCGGACACTAACAGATCTCCCTAGATCCAGCTAGATCTAGAACAAAACAGGACAGGACATGACACTTTCCCTAAGTTACAATCATTGAATTTGTCATTGCAGAAGGAATAAGTGACATACCTTTAGATATCGCTTCCTTATGTTTGTGTTGTCCCTGCTTCGCTTTGGTAGCCTTGTGATATCAGATCCACAATGACACAAATCGACCAAGGTGAAAGCAACAATAATACATTCAATGAGGACCTAAACAAGTGATCAAGGAGTCATGTAATAAAATAAGAGTGATTTTATGGGAAAGGGACATGCCACTATATTATATTAAATGAAAGTAGAAGATACAACCATATTGCCTTGATGTCGCAGGCTTCCTTTCGGTGGTCCTTTGTTCCAACATACACACTTGCTCCACGCTTGCATGAAGAAGATCCTCTATGGCTTGATGGACAAATGGAGGCCTCAAGCATCAATTCAAATAGGATTCCTCACACAATTCTAAACCTATTCTTTCATCAATTCTCTATTCAATCTTGCTTAACCTCTTCCTTGAGAAACCTTTCATTATATAGGAGAAGGAGAGATGGTTAAAGGGATGAGGATGATCCCACAAAATTTGAGAAGTCAGTAGGATGCCAACCATGCGAATGCCAACTCATTTTCTAGAAGATTCTCTTCTAGAACCTTCATAACCTCTTCTTCCTTTTTTAGCCTTGAAACAGATTCGCACCCTGCCTATAGAGAAAACTGCGAACTCTTCGCATGCCAGGTATAAAGCAACCTGCGAGAATCAGGGTTTTCACACCCTGCACCATATGCAGCCTGCGAACTCACTATAAAAATATGTTTTGTAGAGGAAGACAACAGTCACTTTTCTCAGGAAAAAAGTCCTTATGAGAGCCTGAACACATCACTGTAGAGACATCACCAGAGTGACCAAAATAATGTGTAACACACACTCTAACAAGTTATCTATAATTGTGTTGAAATAAAGTGTTTAAAGAGATTTGGTTTAATGGTGAAAAATAATGATTTATTATTCTTATTATATATATATATATATATATATATATATATATATATATATATATATATATATATATATATATATATATATATATAATGAAGAAAGATTGGGCAACGAAGGATTTTTTGTGGGAGGGTTTTTGCGGCAAGGGGGTTAAGGTTTTTGTGGCTCGAGTTTCTTATGATTTTTTCATGTTCGTGAGAACAATTTCTAGAATATGTCGGTAGGTTTCGATGAAGAACTACTATATTACAGTGAGAATGATGCATGGGATTCCCCTAAGATCTTTTGATATGATGAGGAGTATAGGGAAGTACTTTGATTCGCCAGGGATTACTCAGTGGAGGTACGACAAGAATCACTTGTCCTTTTTGTGGATTCAGTGAAGACACTTGGTGTGGAGTGAAAGGGTTGGTGATTTGTTGGCATTAAGATCGATCTTGATCCAAAGCATAGGTCTTAGTGCTTGTCTATTCCTGCTATATCTCCCGAGGGCTCGTTGACCAAGGCCCATCTTGGTTTTGATGGTGGTTTTGTTAGTTGTAGCAAGGTTCTCATTGTTGGGCCCATGGATCCTCTCACTGGTGCCACATTGAATGATGTGGTAAATGATGCAGATATGACTCTTGGTGGTGATAAGCCATCAACTTGACTTCTGACAATAGACCTTAATGATACCTATGTTTAGGGCTTGACGGTTTGTAATGCAGAAGAGTTGAATCCATCAAACCCATCGGTGTTGGGTTATGGGTTTGTGGGGGCACATTTAGATTTTTTTTATATGGAGGGAAATTCATGTCCATGGGATATTAAGCTGAAGGTGAAAAATAGGAGGGAAGTATTAAAAAATCATGGAGGTGGCCTCTTTGTGGTAGTTGGAAAAGATGTTGGCCAAGATCAATTATTGGATCTAGCTTTTACACCTTTGGTTGGTAAATTTGTGGGTCATAGGGTTTCTTGGAGATTTTAGGGGATTGGATTTGGCAAACTTAGGCCCCAAAACTCAGAGATAATATAATCTGTCATATTCTAGCCAAAGGCTAGTGTGGGTTTGTGTTTAAGTAGAAATTAGATGCAGTTAGGATATTGAAGGGTACTTGGTTTCTTGATTCTTCTCCACTATATCTGAAATAATGACATCCTCTTTTAAATGCCTCCTCGAAAATATTAGCACAAGCTATGATTTGGGTAAAAGTCCCTGGTCTTCCCATGGAATTTTGGTTAGCCACTACCATTAAGGCCATTAGGGATCTTCTTGGACGAACCTTTTTGGTGAACAAAATTTTTACTGATAGCAAGTCTCGTTCGGTGGCCCGAGTGTTAGTGGAAATGGATGTCACTAAAGTGTTGTATGAGTTGAATGAGTTGGTTGTGGGTGAATGACACTACATGCAGATTATTGATTATGTCCATGTTCGATTTTGATGTGCCCGCTATCATTTTTATGGACATATAGTTGTTGACTATCCAAATGGTTACATAAAAAATATTTGGTACAAAATGACTCTAGTTTTTCCTCCTACCCGCAGTCAAGATAAACCATTTCTTAGGAATCAAACTTCTCCATTAGTATCGATCGTTGGTGTGGAGACTTATCAGTGTCCGGCGAGGTGCTCCTAGGCATGCCAAACGACTTTTTGGTTGGATATATGACTATCCCAAGGATAGAGGAGGCTCGTCAGGGACTTGCATTGTTGTGTTCCAGTGAAAATGGACAACATAATTTCCTTCCTCCCCAAAGCCTAGTTTGGGACTAACTCCTCCATCAGATGGTCACAATTAAAACTTAATTGGTAAGTCCAATATGATATTTTCTCCTTCGGGTTGTTCGATTACTTAGCAAAAATTGGATCTGTCTCCCAGGATTGTTCCTCCCCACTTTGAGACATGTGAGAAGTTGGGGATGGGAGATATTCCCGAGAGTGAAAGGACGGTATCCTCCTAGGATATGGGAAGTTTGGAATCCTTCTCTGATGCCCATAAAGGCAATTTCAATAAGGAATCATTGGCTCCCTTGACAAATTCTATGTTGGATAGCTTGTCTGGGGGGGGGACACTATAACCTTAGGCCATGAAGGCCTCCCTTAGAGTTATCAAGCCCCTCGAGTGATATAGGGGTGGATTGGGTCCCATATTTGGGCCCTTATTCGGCAGGGAGGAAATCTTCTCTTCGATATGCACAAGAACATGTTGTTAAACAAATAAATGAAGGAAAACAAAAATCTATCATGGGGTATTTTAGAGATCACCATGCCTCTGTGGGGCTTACACCATGAAATTCCTCTCTCAATTGTCCCTACAAAGGTTGTTGGAGACTGAGAGTCCATATTTGATACTCCTTAAGGAGACGATGGAGGTCGGGGTTCACCTAATTCCTTCTTTGTGTAAAATTTTGAAGGGGTGGGATTTTTTTTCTGTGGATTCTTGTGGTTTATCAAGAGGTTTGATCACATGATGTAATACTAGCTTGTAGCTAACCAACTCCTACTCTTTTGCATCAGGTATTTGTACTGAATTTTTCTCACATGGTCTAGGGTTCACAATCAATGAGTTTAACCTGTATGCCCCCTATAATGACATACATATTTTTTGGGATCACTTCTTTAACTCTTAGGTGAAAAAAATGGCAATTTGATTTGTGGAGGTGATCTGAACTTTACTTTGTTTAGGTCATATATTTGGGGTGAAAATCTTGCCTTGACCTTTTATCACAATTTTTGACAAACTACTCACTATCCCCTGGTGAGTAGTTTGTCAAATCCTTAAAATTGGTGAAGGTGAAAGTAGTGGAGTGGTCCTCGATAAAATGTCAGAATCAAGATATCCATGAAGTAGGTTGAAGAGATGTTATGGGCATTGTCGTAAGATGTTAGGAATGTTCTGAGCGAAGGGAAATTATCCAATTTGAAGAATTTGGAGGATGAAAAGATCAAGCTCTCGCAGGACTGTGAGAGAGAATGGAGACTTAAGAGTCGTGCCACTTGGTTGGCTCTAGGGGATAGCAATACAATTTTTTTCATAGTTTTGCAATTTACGGGAAGAGACAAAATATGATATGGGAGTTTCCATATCTGAAGGGGCTCTTGTTTGTGACTTTAATGGTTTGGAAAGTATGGCTATGGACTATTTTGGAACACTATTTCGAAAGTTTGAGGATGTCAACATAGCCAAAGTGTTAAATATTTCTTCTTACTTCCCTAAAATGGTGAATGAAAATTTATGTGAACAGTTGTACAAGCCTATGAGTCGTGATGAATTATTACATGTAGTTGGAACTTTTAGCAAGGATAATATCCCTGGGCATGATGGGTGGATAGATAAATTTTACATTGACTTCTTTGATCTGTTGGGAGAAGATCTACTATGAGTAGGTGAAGATGTTTGACTCTTTGGAATAGTGCTTGGAAATATGAATTCAACCTTTTTGGCATTAATTCCTAAGGTGGATGGTCCACTTTCCTTTGTTGATTTTCGCATGATTTTTTTATGTAATAATGTTTCCAAAACAGTTTCCAAGGTCATTGTGCTTAGAATAAAACTTTTTCTATTGAGTTATACTTCGGAAGAATAATTTGGCTTCCTTCAAGGTCACTAGATCCATGAAGCTATTGGCTCAACACATGAGTTAATTAATTAACTCAATCAAATCATATCATATTCTGACTATTGTTCCTTAAAGTGGACCTGTCAAAGGCATATGACAGGGTGACTTGGTTGTATCTCCTTCTATTACTCATCCACCTTGGTTTCTCTCTTCCTTTAGTCAGATGGATCATGGGTTGTGTAACCTCCTCGATCTTTGTAGTCCTTATAAATGGGGTGGCTTTATATTTATTTTAAGCTTCAAGGGGACTTCATTAAGGCTTCCCATTATCCCCTTACCTGTTTTTATTGGTTGTTGAAGGTCTCAGTTGAGCACTTATTGATGCAAGGAGGAAAATAATTTTCTTAGGGATTGGATGTGGAAGGGGTTTGGATGTGTCCCATATTTTGTTTTTCGATGTTGTGTTGTGTTTATACTTAGTTTTGGGTAGAGACATCCACTCTCTAAAAGAGGTTTTGACTCTCTTCAAGAAAACCACAGGTATGGAAATTAATCAGGAAAATTCTGCAATGTACATGACAAACATTGGGGAGGATGGATTATTGGAGATGGCAAGGATTCTCCCCTTCAAGTAGCATTGTCTTGAAGATGGTTTAAGGTATCTTAAATATAATCTTAAGACAAATGCTTATGTAAAAGAAGATTGGAGGTGGCTAGTGGAAAAAGTTGAACATTGTATTAGTCTATGGTGTCATAAATGGCTCTCTCATGGGGGTAGGCTGATACTGGTGAAGTATGTAATTGAAGCCATACCTGTGTATTGGCATACCCTAACTTCGATCTCGAAAGGCATATTAGAATTTTTTTTAAAATGTTGTTGTAACTTTATTTGGCAAGGAAGTGCTAAGTATAAAGGAAGTCATTGGGTTAGTTGCGATAAGGTGGCCAAGCCCAAGGATCAAGGTGGTTGGGGGCTCAAGGATGTAGTCACCTTTGGACATTCACTGGCGGCCAAATACGTTTGGAAGTTCATTTCCTTAGATAGTTTGTGGAAAAAATTACTGATTTAGAAGTATATATTTCCAGGTTCTATGGTCTATTGGATCTGTCGGGAGCCAAAACATTTCTAGGGGGGCTCAATCATTGAAAATCTTTGATCTTAGATTTCCCACTTGTGGGGAGATTCCTTTCTTGGAAAGTGGGGAATGTTATGGAGGTAAGAGTGGGGAAAGACTCCATTATGAGTTGCAACAGGATATTCTATTGTCAGATGAGTTATTGGAGCATGCACATGAAGTGGGAATCTTCATGCTCAAACACCTGGCAAATTCAGAGACTAGAAGTATCTATTCACAAGGCTGGGTTACAATTGATGACCTTGATTTGGTTGGGGATCATGCTATTATTTATCAGGCCTTTATTTTTGAGTTAACACGGGCTCAAATTAGATATCTTAAGGCTTGAACGCATTAGTTTGGAAGAACAATGAAGTTGGAGGAGTTTTCACTGCAAAGTTGTGATATAAAGCAGTTGTGACTCCTGGTGTTGGGTAAAAAATATGGTAGTGGACAAAAAATTGGAAGACTTTTTCACCACTGAAACTTAAGCTACTAATGTGGCATGTGCTTATTGTTAGAGTTTTAACATGGAACCTGATTCTAAAACGTGGAAGGGAGGGTCCTGGTATTTGTCTACTTTAAATTATTCATTTCTTACGTAGTAGAGTATTAAGAGCTAATGGAATTGCGTTCAATATTTTATTAACTCTACATTTCGATCCATAGGATGGGATCATCATCAAGAGGTTGTTAAGCTCAATTATTCATGACCTCTCAATCCATAAATAAATAGTCAATGAAAACTAGTGAATGAGCCAACCAATGCAAATATTATTCCACGTTGCTATTGTTTTAATTTTTAATTTTATCAAGAACAAGCTTCCACACTTATTTGATTTTGAATCCTTCACCTATGTTGATGTTAGATGCATTTAATTCTATTTCCAGGGATTCACATATTTTCCTTTTACTTTGCATATCTAGTGAGGAAACAAATGAGCATTTGTTTCTACAATGCCCATATATTGTTAGCATCTAGACTGAGATGGAACACTTAGTCAGTTAGCAATTGCTCTAGAATGGGCCCTCCATAGAAGTTTGTTTGAAACTTTGGTACGTGAATAGGGATTTGAAGAAATGGAATCCTTGTCTTTCCACATCTTATGGGTAATTTGGATTGCTCGCAATCATATTAATTTTCAAGACAACTTTTGGCTTGCCTTCCAAACGGTGGCACAAAATCTAGACACTATTGCCATACTATATTTCTATAGAGATCTTGAAAGCTCCCAAAGTGATGAAACTTTTGATTTTGGAAAAAAACTCAAGCCGTGGGAATTTTTCGATGGGGCGTGCAAAGATCGTGATTTTGTGGTCGGTTTGGGTTTTGTTCTCTTCATATCTGAGTCACATTTCTTTAGTTTCAGGGTAAATGGTGGCTATGGCACAAATAATGTTGGCAAGTTCAATGCTCTATTTTACTTACTAAAACTTGTGAATCAACTTCATTTAACTTATTTGCAAGTGAAGGGAAACTCCTTATTAACCATAAATAGGATGAATGAGATTATAAATGTTGTTAATATTTCCCTACACCATCTAGCGTTTCTACTAAAGGAATTAAAAGTCCCTTTTTAGGTCATCGACTTCCAACTTATTTTCAAGGAACAAAACATGGAGGCTGACACTCTCTCAAAAGTAGGACTAGAGCTGGAAGAGAATGTGAGAATGTTTTTGTTCTTGAAGAATTTGAAAACAAAACTAGGATTTCTAGGAGAAGGGATGTTATTAGTAGTTTTTGTCCTTTTCTATATATTTTTAGATGTATGGATGACTAGTGATTTAAAAATTTTGGACTACTTTATGAACTCTTGAGGAAAGTATAAGATACCCAACCACTTGAGGTTGGTGATATTTTGTTTACTTTTCTGGAGGCTATAAGCTCACTATGACTATTGATGCATAAGCACATGATGAATGTATTTTATTTCTACTTGAAATAATATATATATATATATATATATATATATGAGTAGTATTTGGTTATATATATATGATATTAAGGTTAAATGCTATTAAAAAGTATGTAACATTATTGAAGGTAGTCTCGATGATTACCATAAGGGATATTAGCTTTTTTGCATATACTATTTAGGTTAAAACCACCTTTTGGTCTTGGAGTAAGACCTACAACTTCTTATGACTGGCTAAGAAATCGTCTTGCTTACATATAAGGAAACAAGTTCATGGCCCAAGACCTAGAGGCATCTAGCAGGAGCGAAATTCTACCCCCTTATGAACCACTAGCGAGTATTTCAGGTGGTGTGGTTTTCCTTGAATAACAATGATGAGTTAGCCCATATTTGTAAATTCTAACCTCGTACAATATCTACTGCAAACAAATATTCAGAAAAGAACAGAAAATATACAATGACAAATACAAACATTACACAAAGATTTTTCCCCTGGAAACCCAAACCGGGAAAACCAACATATTCTATATTCATTCATTGTGTTACAATGTTTACAATACAAAATACATATAGGAGCCAACGACATCCAAAACCCTAACCCAATGACCTGGATTAGTCCAAAAC
>ML821088.1:7347-27626 GCA_009831015.1 Picea engelmannii | reverse complement strand
ATATATATATATATATATATATATATATATATATATATATATATATATATATATATATATATATATATATATATATAATTTAAATGATGATTATCTTTAATTATTTATATTTTCATATTAAATATTATTATGGTTGATAGTTATAGTATTTTGGTTTGTTTATCATTTTATATTGTAGTGAGTATTTTATGTTTGTTTTTATTTAAATTAAAATGGTTAAAGATTGTACTAAATGAGGCTACGGTAGAACTAGGTAGCTTACAAATACAAAATTTAAATATATTAATTGAGATTTTTAAGTCTTTCCTCCTCCCATCAAAGCGTTGGGAGGAAAAGAGCCAATTTTTTTCTTTCATTTTCTTGGATATAATGATAGATTCTTACCAATTGGGAGGAAAAGAGCCAATTTTTTTCTTTCATTTTCTTGGATATAATGATAGATTCTTACCAATTGCGTGCATAACAAAATGTAGAAACAATATATATATTGTTTAGGATGGACAATTATTCCCCCCTTGAACAAGGGTGAATCCAAGGTGAGTTGGTGACCTAACAAAATATTTGATTATGTTTCTTTTTCTCTTTGTTCTTGATTTGATTTTCTTTCCCTTGTGAGAGGGGAGGGATGACAAACTTTCTTCAAGACTCTAGTGAAAGATGAAGGATTTCAAGACATAAATAGACAATGGGTTTCCTCCCCTTCGTGGGAGATTTTATGGATTGTTTCTTGTATTAGGACATCTTCTATTACATTAAGATCAAGGATATATAACTCTACATGGGTAGTGATATATAGCTCTACATGGGTCTTGGATGGTTAAATTCTTTCTTCAAGTTCTTTTTCTCATGTTCTTTCTTAAAGATATTTTATCAATTTTTCTATATCTTTGTTTTCCTTCTTTTACAGGGATTCAAATTTGTTATTGTTTGATTTAGGTATACCTTCTTGAGTTTTTTAATATTGTTGTAGCCCCTTGGCCTGAGCTTTTCTACATCTATTCTTTATTGGCTTGAATGTGTTATGCTCTCATCCCTTGAAGAGATTCGAAGGCTACTGTGAAGAGAGTTGGATCTCTTGAATCTTTGGGAAAGTTTTAACAAAGTGTCTGTACTCATGGAAAGAATTGCACTCAAAGAGAAGTTATTCATAGTCTAGGGTTTCCTGATGACTCCATCCACCCATATTGATTCGTAGTGCCTCTCGAAGGTCTTTCTCCAGATTTACTTCGACACATATTCGAGCACATTAAGAGCATGAATTTCTTTTTTGTTCTTCCTAGTCAATGAAATGACCTAGTTTGTCCCCAATAACTCTAAGAGAGATATCATTCTAGAATATTATAAGAAGATGAGGTAGTCTTACCCACACTAGGGATGTTGTACTCTCTTGCTCTAGATTGAACTCAAGAGACCCCTCTAGAGCCCATGAAATAGGGTCTAGAGAAAAAAATCAGGTCTTGACCTTGCCTACTATGAAAAATAAATATAAAAAAACCTCAACCACAAGCAAAAAGAAAAAATATGACCTTGGGTCTTCAAAGTCCAATGCTTTGCTACCCATGACTTTATAGCTCTTGGGCTTGACCATAGGCCTGTGAAATTTCTGATCAAATCACATTGAGAAAGGAGGAGGGATTTTTTCCTAGGCTCCGAAGATGATAGATCCAAATGAGAAATGGCATCCAACCGCTTGATAAATTTTCTCTACAACTAGATTTAGATTTAGAGAGCTTACAAGCTTCTTAAAATTACTTGCATCATATTTAATAAATGTCATTCTCTCTCTTGAGACTATCTCTTTTATTGAACCAATGATAAACATATCTAGCTAGACTGCAACGTAGGCTATGAATCAACATTCATACGTAGAGAAAACCTTGTAACATACACATACAAACTCTAGAAAGAATAAGGAAAAACATATAATCAACAATTAAAGAAACCCTAGCCACAAGAGGAACACCCCTTGATACTCATTTTAACTATTTTACACTATAATGAATTAATAAATAGATAAATTCAATATTCTTTTAAACATTTTTTTGATAAAGCAAAATATCAATTTGATTCATTTTAAAATTTAAAACGATGTAGATTTCCCCCCCAAAAAAGAACGCCATAATTCAAATCCAAAGAGGGGTAGGGTATGTATACCTCGATAGACTTTACTAGTCAAAATCGCTAGGGGAAGGGGGTCTCATACACCAATTTGGTGTCTCGGGTGACCTTAAAAATATATTATTATTATTATTATTGAGAAATGCTTGTAATTTTGTGAGGATTATTTTTAGTTATTTAATATCATTCATAAAAAAATAATTGTGGTGGATACTTATCGTGTTTTAATTTACATTTTATGTTTTGGGTAAGAGGTTAAATTGAAATTAAGAATAGTATTTGGTTTTATGTGTAAAATTAAGGTTAAATGTTACTAAAAAGTACACAATCAAGTTGATTTTGATTGACTAAGAAGCTAGTCTTCACAAGTTAAAGACCCAAGACCTAGACATATTTAGCAAAAGTGGAAGTCTCCATCCTTACATACTATAAATTGATTATTTCAAGTGAGAATATTCATGAATAAAGATAACAAGTTAGTTCCCATTAGTAAACAAGATTTTCCTATCAGCATACTTGCCACAGGCAAATCTGTCATCATGGTAATGAAAAGCTTTGCTAAATGGGTCTTACAGTTTTGTGGTTGGCCAATCATAGGGGAGTGAGAAATCACTATATAGAACATGTATAAACTATATACCCATCAAGTATGATCATTGAACCAGGTGTGTGTGATTGCCCGAGGACTAGTGGATTCTTTTGACTAGACCGTAGTTAATCAGGTAGAGGCTTGCTCATAGTTTTCTTTATTCCCACTTAGGCACATTCGGGTTCTAGAGGATGGGATTAAGCCTTCAAGTCTCACTTTGTGATCTTCTAAATAAGGGATATTCAGATTGGCCATTAATGGCAGCGAAGGTTAAGGCTCTCTATCCCGCGCAAGCCTCTAACTGCCCTGCCTAAGAAGAAGCAGTGGAAAATTACGGTTATCACTTCAAAAGGATCGTAGAAGAGTTTACCAAAACCTAGACAATTCCCAAGGTCGAGCCCCTGCATATAGTTTCATTCATCGTGCCGCCATCTATAGGCGTTGGTCTACATATTTGATAATCTTTGCATTTATAAATACATATTTGCACTTATGAACACCCTTCGACTTTGCAATAACAGGTCCATTGCATATAGTTTCATTCATCGTGCCGCCAACTATAGGCGTTGGTCTACATATTTGATAATCTTTGCATTTATAAATACATATTTGCACTTATGAACACCCTTCGACTTTGCAATAACAGGTCCATTGCATATAGTTTCATTCATCGTGCYGCCAACTATAGGCGTTGGTCTACATATTTGATAATCTTTGCATTTATAAATACATATTTGCACTTATGAACACCCTTCGACTTTGCAATAACAGGTCCATTTCAATAGCCAATAAAATCATGAAAAAATAATTTTAAATAATTAAAAAAAATAAAAAAAAAATCTATGTGCAATGTATTACTTGCAAATTTTTAGTCAACTACTTTATTAATATACCCTTGATCCTATATACCATGTCTAGCGGAAGTATCTTCATTATTCATTTACAATTACATTATAATAAATTTGACCATCTAAAAATAATTTTTTTTTATATATATATATATATATATATATATATATATATATAATATTAAAATCAATAAAAAAATTTAAAAATAAATTTTTATCAACACAAAAAAAATCATTTTATTTATTTATTTATATACCATGTCTATGTCTAGCGGAAGTATCTTCATTATTCATTTACAATTAAATTATAATAATTCTGAGCATCTAAAAATAATATATATATATATATGATATTAAAATTAATCAAAATTTTAAAAATAATTTTTTATTAACAAAAAAAAATCATTTTATTTATTTATTTTAAATGAGGCAAAAATTTTAAAACAAAGTTTTGTCAATCAAACCACCAAGAAAAAAACTTATTTAACTTGAGAATATCTTAGGTATCAATATTACCCACCCCAAATAGTGTCATGGTTGATAGTGACAGTGTCATAGCTTATTGGCCCGTTTGGGCTGTTATCATTTATTATACCCTATATCGCATATACCTATGTCGACATTTTCTTCCGCATTATAATCTTCTTCTAATCGCTGTGTCGTGACTCGCGCAGAGCAGTTGGTCTCACGGCCATTAAAGATGTTGCTCTTGATTCTGTCCTTGCGTTGAACACAGTATTCTTCCTTTCTACCACGTTAGACAGTCGATACAGGCTTCGAATCCATTCTATTTCTCCTCCTAACGGCTTCAATGGCAGAACTCGATGGTCATTTAGCGATGGACAAAAACTTGTACAACAGAGCTCTCAAGGCGATGCTTGCAATGGCAGTGGCAACTTTCATCCCAACAAGTTTCATCAAAGTACCCTACGGACGCCACTCTCGCCCTGGTTGGGGTCCCTCGATATCCCCTCGGCTGGCCTGGTTTCTGATGGAGAGCCCCACCCTCTGGATGAGCGCCCTACTCTTCCCGCACGGCCGCATGAGCTCCAATCCGACATCATTGATACTATTAATGCCCTTTCTCGCTCATTACATCCACAGGTGCTGCATATACCCTCTCCGCATACGATCGGGCAGCAAGCCCCTCCCCATCAGCATCGCCGCCATGGCCTTCCTCTTCAACACATACAACACCTACCTACAAATCCGCTGGATTTCTCATTACGGTAATTACACGGCCGGCTGGCTCGGGAGCCCGATGTTTATTGCGGGTCTGCTGGTGTTCATTACGGGGATGATTATCAACCTGTGGGCGGATTCCGTTCTGTTATCTCTGCGCCGTGAGAACGAGGGCTACAAGATTCCCAGAGGAGGGCTGTTTGAATATGTGAGCTGCCCCAATTATTTTGGCGAGATTGTTGAATGGCTTGGATGGGCCCTCATGACTTGGTCCTTAGCAGGTCTTAGCTTTTTTCTCTATACGGCTGCCAATCTGGGCCCGAGAGCTGCGGTTCACCATGATTGGTACCACGAGCAATTTCCGGAGCGTTACCCCAAATCTCGAAAAGCTCTTATTCCATTTGTTTACTAGTCTTAGTACAAGTAGTTCTTGGAATAGTTTCCGTGTACAATAATTCATGGATCAGTTTCCGTGTACAATAATTCAGTTTTCTAGAATTCACCAGGTTTGGTTTGGTTGGGTTTGGTTTTATGGATGTGGGTTTGGTTTGGTTTTGTGGATATGGGTGGTGAATTGCCTTCGCTAGCGCGTCTACTGGTTGAAATCCAATCACATGGAGTAGGGATAAATTGAAGGATCACATTTATATGGTAATAGTGGAAATCCTTTTTATGCGTTCATTGTTAATTGTTGAAAGGTAGCAGATTTTCTGAAAGAAAACTTGGCATTTTTCAAACAAATTATTTAGTTTTGAGAAATCGAGTCAAAATTTGATGATCATTTTTTAGATCCTTTTAGTAAACGTTGAAAAAAATCATCAAATCACATTATTTAATGCTAAGTGTGGATGACCCAACACAAGTTGGGATCCATTGATTTGGGGACTTATTCTATCATCTTATCCTTTCAGGGATTAAGAGTGGAATTTGTCACGATTGACCAAGGTTCCATTCCCATGGGTTTTCCAGAACCTTTGAGTAGCCACAAGGACACCTCAAGGTTGGGGGTCGTACTTATGGCGTGTACCCTGTCAAGATGGTGTGGCCTTACCTCCTCTGCATGACAGTCAGGATCCATGCCACCATAATAAGGACTGAAACCCATGCTCATGCTCTCTTCAAAGCCTTCCATTTTTCATTTAGCTGGGCTGTTGTTTGGCATTGGCAATAAGGATTGGAGTGTTTACTGCTGCTGCAAGACTCGAGTTTGAAACGTGGTGTTTCCTCACGATGGCATTAGTCCACCCGAATCCCCAGAGTAGCATGCTCCCACATGTTGTTCTTGTGAGTGAAAAATGGCTTTTAAATTTCTAATTTCTATTTGGTATTTTCAGCTCTAGTTCTTGTTTATCGCTACAGCATGCAACACCAATGCAATGAAGCAAAAATGAGCAAAGTTGATTTGATTTGCACCCCCTCGAAAGGTGCCGTCAAAAGGTATTGTGTAACCCAAAAGACTCGAGTGAATGTTAGCTTGACTAATGAAGAAAACCTTATACGGTTTCGACAGGTCTCACTGCAATTTTTTATTGTGTACAGATTGGATAGAAATTTTATCAGTTTTACAATTATGATCTTTGAGCACTGTTTTCAAAATATTGCCTTTTCAAAGTAACATAACCTGTCTTTTACTAAAAATAGAGATATTCAGTCTGTGATCTTTTGAGTAGCCATCAGAAGACCTCTGAAGTAGGGTTCAACCGTCAAACTTATGGCAATGTATAGTGCATACCCTGTCATGATGGTGCGAGCTTACCTCATCGTCATGGCACGGTCAGGGTCCATGTCACCATATTAAGGACTGAAGCTACACTCATAATCATTTTAAGGCCTGCCATTTTTCTGCTAGCTGGGCTTTGGTTTGGCAGTAAGAATTGGTGCGCTTATTGCAAAACCCAAATTTGAAACACGGTATTTCCTCACGTTGACATAACCCATCCAAGTCTCCAGTGTGGCATGTTCCCATTTGTTGTTCTTGTGAGTAAAGATGGGCTTTTACATTTCTATTTGGTTTTTGAGCTGCTGTTCTTTTTTATCGCTATAGCATGCAACATAAATTCAATGGAGCAGAAATGAGCTAATTGCATTTGAATCGCTTCCCCTTAAAAGGTGCTGCTAAAAAGTATTTGACTTTAACAAAAGGCTGAATGTTAGCTTGACTAGCGAAGAAAATCTTAAATGTTTCTCCTGATCTCACTGTAATTTTTTATTGTGTGCAGATCTTAACTGAATTTTATCAGTTTTACAATTATGATATTCAACACTGGTTTCCAAATATTGCATTTTCAAAGTAATATAACTATTGTTTTACTAAAAGGCAGATATTCATTCTGTATTATTTTGAATAGCCATGAAAACACCTCGAGGGTAGGGGTTAAACTTATTACAATGTATGGTGCATACCCTGTCAAGATGGTGTGGCCTTATCTTGTCTTAAAGACAACTAGGGTCCATGTGACCATATTAAAGACCAAAGTCCATATTCATACTCTCTTCAAGGTCTGCCATTTTTCTGCTAGCTGGGCTGTGGTTTGGCACAACGGATTGAAGTGCTTACTGCTGCAAGACCCAAGTTTGAAACATGGTATTTCGTCACCATGATATCATCCGCCTGAATCTCCAGATTGGCATGCTTCCACTTGTTTGTTGTGAGAAAAAATGGCTTCTAAATTTCTATCTGGTATTTTCAGCTGTCGTTCTTGTTTATTGCTATAGCATGTAAGTTTGTAACATAAATGCAATGAAGCAGAACTGAGCTAAGCTTATGTGATTTGCATCCCCTTCAAAGGTGCTGCCAAAAATAATTTGACTTGCACAAAGAGTGAATGTTACCTTGACTAGTGAAAAAAGTCTTAAAATGTTTCTACCTAGGTCACCTGACACAAGGACACGGGACACAGAGGACATGTAAATACTAGTGTCCAACATGAGACACAGCGACCCCAAAAACAATACATGGTTCAATGGTTTATATATATATATATATATTACAAATTACACATACAAAAATGAAATATGGACATAAAGATTCAAATTTTGTAAGAAACTAGAACATTTACATGATACAAATTCAACCATACAACTAGTTACAACTTACTACTTATTAGTACTACATCAATGATGATCAAATGACAAACACACAAGAAATTAGAACCATAAGCTGCAGTTTTGTCATTAAGTCATCAAAATCAAAATGTATTGCATAGATACTAAGTCACTGATACTATAGGTGAGAATGCCAATGGAAAATACAAAATAGGGTTGATATTGGAACCATAGATGGAAAAATCTCATATCTCATGAGTAGTCCTCCATGTCATAATCACCAAAATCAACATTACTCCCATTGCGCTCTCCTCCATCCTCTTCCTCTTCTTGCTTTATATCCAATCCAATCTGTGCATTTGATGGTGTGGAGGATGGCCCCTCAAGAGGTTCATCATCATCAAAAGTGACCGGCTCTAGCTCTAGTTCATTAAAATCCAAGTTGTCTAATGCCAACTCAACATTGTTGTCCAAACCCATATCATTAGGAAACACATCCCACTTTTTTGTCTTTCCCTTCAACCACTCCTCCCTTTGCCTGTAAATAAGACGGAGGTTGGTGTGCACATACACCATTGTCTTTGCCCTAGACTACTCAAGTCTGCTCTTCTTCAAACTGTACAAATTCCCATATGTGCTCCAATTCTTCTCGCAACAAGAGGATGAAGTAACTCGAAAGAGGAGTCTCATGTCTAATTTCTATAGAAGAGGGCATGTTGCCCCATGAGTTGCCCACCAAGCATAGGGCTTCTTAGCTCCCTTTTCTTCGAGCATATCATAGCCTCCCAATCTCCCAGTGCCAATAGAAAACTCTACAAAGCCTTCCTCCACCTCATCAAAGGATGCTCTATCTTGATATATCTATCTAAATGTATCCTTCTTCCCCTGTGAAATCTCACCATCCATGTGAGGAGGAAATTTGTGTGAAGGCCCACCATTGAGCCAATCATTACTATAGTATTTGGGATTCAATGAGTGATCCAAGCAATGCAAAGGTGTGCAATTCTTATCCCACCCGTTGATAAGAATATCCTGTATAGTGGTGAATAAGGTCTCTGTTGATGTCCTGTATTGAGGGAACTCATTATGTAAAACAACGTTCTTCATGAACTCAATCATGGAATTCCACCTCTCATAAACCTCTCCTAGGATGGGCTGGTCCGTGTTTGCAAACCGCAACAAAGAGATGATAGGGTCCATAATCTTAATGGTAAGATCTACCCTTTCCCACCAACCATCATCTAACATTGTATCCTTGACCTCTTTTGAAGAAGCTTGATCTAGACCAAAACTTTGAATAACCATGGACCCAAGAGCAGTCTTGACCTCTTTCAAACTCTTAAGCATGATGAATGAAGAGGCAAATTGAGTATCTGCGATCGTCAACAATGATAGATATGTGTACTCTTTATAGATTGTGAGGGCATTGGTATGGTTTTGTACAAAATTGCGGATATGGCATGCATCCTCAACAAGACTTCCCATCCATGTCACATCAGAAGCAATAGATTTAAGTGCTGAATTCAAAGAATGAACAATGCAAGGCGTCCAAAATATCTACTGATATTTAGCATCCACAATCATCCTAGCAGCCTTGCAAACATGTGCATTATTTGTAATACTTTGCACACAAGAATCAACACCTACATCTTCAATAAATTTAATGAACAACTCACCCATACACTGTGCATCCTTGTATTTTCCAAGAGCATCCATCACTTTCAAGAAGAATGATCCATTCAGGGAAGACACCAAGAAATTGATGAGAGATGGCATGTTGCATCCATCCATCCATCCATCAAAAACAATACTAACACCGGATGAGGGCCATTATGATTTAATAGGCTCTAAGATTTTATTCACCCCCTTCTTTACCTTAACCAACAATGTGGTTCTAAGCCCCTTTGAACTAGGAGGCACATACCTGGTTTGATCCAGGTGGATATCGGTGGCCACCCACCTATTCCAATTGGCACAAAACAGTCTTTTGGCAACTTACTATTTTTAGCAGGTTTTCGGTTACTAAACTTCCGGGGCCATTTTGAGGGCCTAAGTGAAGTTTTTTCGGGATTGAGCACCTCAATGATGCCCAAAGGCTCTCATTGATCCCCCAAAATTAATCTCCTCGACGATACCTTTCCAATGAGCTATTGTGCGCCCCAAATGGAGATTTTATGCCAAAGTTACGTCCCTAGGAGTTGATACACCAAACTACCCAAAACGGGGTTCACAAAACTGTTGGCTTTTCATCTTCAGGGGTTAGAGTTTTGGATTTTCGTTATGTTAAAAAGGCCTTTAGAGCCTCATTGTAATCATCTTCTTGTGAATGTGAGTAGCCGTCACATCTCTTCTCAGAGATAAACTGCCACCATTCTATCGAGTCTTTCACTTTGTATTTTTACAGTCTTGTACATTTCGCTCATTAATAGAAATTGTGTATTACTATATCTCTGTGTTTATGGTTATATCTTTGATAAATCTCTGTTATATTATTGGATATCTGATATATCTCTGTACATTTCGTTATTATATCTTCGCTCTCATTTCGTGCCGAAAATAATCCAGATTAGTAGTATCAGAGCAGGCTGCTCTTGATCATTTTTTTCAGTGCATGTCCTCGATGAGGTATGAGTATAGCAAGTTGGGTCTCGAGCTTGTCTCTCTTGAGGACAATTGCTCTCGCATGCCCAAGAAACCCTCCATGGCAGAAGAAAAGAAAACGACAGAGCAAACAATTCTATTAATTTGTTGTTTGAGCAAGTTTTCACGTGACAGAGGGACAAAATGATGGAGAATTTTTCCCACATCCTTCAACGCCTGTCGATAACAACCAGTGCGTCTTCATCAATCGACCACTTTGGAGGCACCTCGCCTTTCAAGGTACAAATTAATTTTGATATTCCTGTATTTGAAGGATAAAGAGATGCAGATGCCCTAGAAAAATGGTTAAATCTACTAAAAGGTTATTTCTCTATTCACAATTTTTCCGATTCACACTTCTTAAAGCTCTCCCCCATGTCAAACATGGGTGAGAAACTTACTGGGAGCAAAGTTCCACAGAGGAGTCTATAATATATGGGGCCGAGCCCACTTGGGATTTGTTTGTGGATGCGGTCAAAGAACAATATTATCCTGTTGGTAACTATGATGACCAGTACATGAGATGGACCACGTTGCGTCAAGAGAGGGGTCAAGTAGTGTCGAAGTTCACCAACACCTTTCATACCTTGCGCACCAAGCTAGGTATCAAAGATTCTGAATGACATTTAGTTCTGAAATACCGTGGGGCTCTACATAGGTACATCCAAACTGAAATGGAGTTTCTGGACATCTCATTGCTGGGAGTTGCCTATCGATATGCTGTCAAAATCGAGCAGAAATTTAGGTACCAGAACAAACAGGAGTTCGGGTTTGCAAATCCGCAACAACCAAAGTATGATAAAGACGACCCTAACAAACAGCGTCCCGAAAACCAATCCAAGCCACAGGAAAAGAAGGGTCACGGGAAGACGAAGAAGGATACTAGAAAGTAGTGTGATTTCCACAAAAGCCCCTGGCACAACATTGATGAATTTCGCTCAAAACAATCATTGGTGGCCGAGATCAAAGACAAGGAGCCGAACCCTGATTCAAAATCTGATTCAGAAAATAATGGAAAAAGATAGATCATCGACGCAGACCCCACTGCTACTGTCATGACCACAACAATTCAACCAAAAGAACCAGCAGATCCTGAAGAGGGGGAACACCTCTTTCATTCACAGATGTGTGCGAAGGGGACCTCGTTGCATTTCATTGTTGATAGTGGAAGCCAGAAGAACCTCATCTCATCAGAGGTTGTCAAATAGTTGGGATTGTCGACAACACCACACCTGTAGCCATACAACATCGGGTGGCTTCGCCAGGGACGAGATTTCCGTGTCAATCAACAATGCCGATTATCATATGACACCCAACCCTTCAAGGATGAAGTATTATGTGATGTTGCCTCGTTGGATGTTTGTGATGTTCTTTTGGGCCAACCATATATGTGGAAGCGCCATGCTATTTATGAGTCTCGATCCCATAGTGTCATTGTTACTCTGGGGGTCAACTCTATAGGATACCAGAGGTAGTTTCGACTACTGTTCCACCAAAACAATGTCGCAAGGTAATCTCTCATACTGCAAAATTCAGCCTCTTCACAATTTGTTCAAAAGGTGAACAGAAGGCCATTGCAACCACAACAGCCTCAACACCTTCCATCCAATAGAAGCAGATTGCATAAGAGAAACAATATATTGTTTCTTCACCTACGACGGTGCCTACACAATGCCTCATCAAGCCAAGACACAACAGGTTGGTTGAATAGATTCAACCCCGCCAACAACAGGTTCGTGACAACCTTCCACAAACCAAGAAGCGCAACGTCTCCAACAAGGCAAACAACTCACCAAGATTCAGATTCAACAAACGCTTTCCCCTCTCCCCCGGGCACTCAAGGCATTGGAGACCATTGCTTCCTAAGGAGGGAGGATTGATCCAGGTGGATATCGGTGGCCACCCACTTATTCCCACTGACACAAAACAATCTTCTGACAACTTACTATTTTTAGCAGGTTTTCGGTTCCTAAACTTCCGGGGCCATTTTGAGGGCCTAAATGAATTTTTTTCGGGATCGAGCACCTCAATGATAGCCAAAGGCTTTGATTGAGCCCCCAAAATGAAATGAATCTCCTCGACGATACCTTTCCAACGAGCTGTCGTGTGCCCCAAATGGAGATTGTATGACAAAGTTATGCCCCCAGGAAGTTGATATACCAAACTACCCAAAATGGGTTCCACAAAACTATTGGCTTTTCATCTTCTGGCGTTAGGGTTTTTGATTTTTTTTATGTTAAAAAGACCTTTAGAGCCTCATTGTAATCATCTTCTTGCGAATGTGAGTAGCCTTCACATCTCTTCTCAGAGATAAGTTGTCACCATTCCAGCGAGTCTTTCACTCTATATTTTTACAGTCTTGTACATTTCGCTCATTAATAGAAATTGTGTATTACTGTATCTCTGTATTTATGGTTATATCTCTGATAAATCTCTGTTATATTATTGGATATCTGATATATCTCTGTGCATTTCGTTATTATATCTCCTCTCTCATTTCGTGCCGAAAATAATCCGGATCACAGTTGGATCCCGTTCAACTAGAGCCGGTTGGAGCCTGTTCAACTAGAGCTCGACACATCTCAGTAAACAAAGGAGACCGTGCAACATTAAATGATACGAAGTTGAGATAGAAAAAGAACCCAATGGTAAGATCAGCCTCTTCTCGCTTTTCTTGCTGAAATATCTTGGCCATTGGACCGCCACTTGTAGCTGCCCTCTTTCTTGTTGGTTGGATTGCATTCCCACTCCCAAATTGAAATCCACTAGATGACTTTTTCAAGAATGGAAGAGGATCATCATTTTTGTTTTTCCTACTTGTTGTTGCCACCTTCCCCATGCCAAAATTATCCTCTCTTTCCATTTCTTTCTGTTTTGATGCAGTCACTGATTTACATGGTTCAAGTCCATAAGGCTGGCCTAACAAATGGCCCTTGACTTGGTAGTAAGTGCTCTTAAATTGCGTATGATGTACAAAGAACATTCTCTCTGCCCCTTACCTTGGCCCTGGGCCCTTGATGTCTTGTAACATACTTCCACAATGGATTTTTATTCTCTTGGGCCTGCTGTCTTGCTACATCAATGGTTTTTTCAGCATTAGAAGCTGCACTTGCAGCATATGGAACACTAGCAGATGGAGATGAAGTTGAAGGAGGGGGGGAAACAGCAATAAAGGCATTCCTCCCATTCCTTTGACTTTTTCCAGCTTCCCTTGCTGATTGAGCCATTTCTGTGAAATGAGGAAAAAATCAGACTGATGTAGGAAAAAACTAAAAGTCTGGTTGACAAATTCACCTGCCCAACACTTGGAATCATTTCAAATCTGCAAATTAACCCTCAGCTACACACCAAGACACCTCAAAGCTCCAACCTGCAAGAGAAAATGTGAAAGAATGAGGGGCAAATCTCTTTTTGAGAGGCCCCTGAGTCCCTTTTTGTGGGACATGTATCTTGAAATTGGGACCTGTTTAGGGCATGTGGCAGACACGAGTTGGACACATGTCCTGTATATCTGACATGATAGGACACGTGTTGGATACGAGTTTGACATGTGTCTTGTTCACAGGACATGTGTCAAAGTCGTGTCCAACACATGCCCTATCGTGTCCATGTCCAACACGAGGGATACGGACATGAAGGCCCCTAAGGGCGTGTCCTGTTACTTAGGTTTTTACAGATCTCACTGCAAATTTTGATTGTGTGCAAGTTCCAATGGAATATTATCAGTTTTACAATTATGATCTTTGAGCAATGTTTTCCAAATATTTCTTTTTTAAAGTAACATAATTAGTGTTTTACTAAAAAGATAGATATTCATTCTGCGCTCTTAGTTTTTATTGAAAAAGATTTTATCTCAAGACTTGGAGTTAAACTTAAGGCCATAGCAGCATAAAATGGTGCTGAATTGCCATTATCATAACATGGCAATGTTGCTAGATCAGTAGGGAAATCACTGTGTTTGCTTAGGGTATCCACAGTTCAGATTTGTTAGATGAGCCTATTTGAGATTTGATAAATAAAACATTGCAGCCAATCTGGTGACTGCTGAGATGAACTTATTGGAGTTATTCATAGATAATGATTCTGCTTTTTGATGGTAATGTTGATGGCTTGTAATTGTTTAAGAAAACTTGATTACTGAGTTCCTAACTTTATTTCCATGTTAATAATGCAATCCATAATTTTACCCAAGACCTTCAACTTGTATATCACATCTAACTATAGAAGAAAATTAGAGGGAACATTGTGTTGGGTGTTATGTATCTTGAACCTTTCCCAATGACAAAAAGTGTTTTATTTTATTTCATGTCTGTAAAACTAAAATGCCGTGATGGAAAATTTACCTGTCAAATTCCAGGCCTGCTCTCTTTTCTCATTTGAAGTGTTAATTTTATTTGCACCATTTCAAGAAGTTGAATTCTTAATCAGATACATCTAGTCCAAGCACACTTTCTTCTATGATTAAGGAAGTAATGCTGCGATTTATTTGAGGTTGATCTTCTGTGAGAGTGCAACCTCCCTAAGATTCTCTTTCTTTATTGAATTTTCCGTGTCAGTCTTGCATATGGTGCTGCAGGTCATTGACTCTTTTTACCTGCAAAAGATGATATTGCTGTGGCTGCACTTAAAAGGGTTTTAATGTTTTGGATTTAGATGCATACATTTTGCACAGTTTATGCATTCAGCTTTCATCGGATGTAGTGATATCAAATTCAATAGACCAGACAATCTTTTATGCATTCAGCTTTCATCGGATAGTGATATCAAATTCAATAGACCAGATAATCTTTTAGGGGTGAAATTTAGCCAATTGGCAAATTTTCCTAAATCATTTTATGAGTTGGGCTAATTTTTTATTAAAAATAATTTCAGAGTGTTAAGCCTAATCTTAAGTTAAAAATATATTTTACCAACCATGTATAGCCAAATACATATAATGAGTTAAGTTAATTTAGCCCAGAGTTTTTGTGGCATGAAATCTGGGTGCAAGTGATTCGTCCTTCGAATGCTGTGATTAGACATCAAAATGTTTTCATTTGCCATATTTCTTTCAGTAAGTGGTGCATGTGGAGTTCCTGGGGTTCGAACCTGGGTTGCAGATTTGGCACATTATTCCCTTTTGTGCATGATCGGAATTAGGTCTTTAGGAAGTGTTAAAATGGGATTCGTAAAATATGTAGGATCGGACTGGTCATTGATGTTCGGCAGCCCTGAAACCAACAATGAGGTCTTGGGTGTGGGATGGATTCAAGTTTGAGGTTGGAGCAGGCAAATTCTATCCATAAAATGACTAAGGAATGTGATTTCCCCGCCATTAGGTATCTGCTGCTTTCCATCACAGTCATATCCTATTTAAATGACTAAGAAACCACATGATATTAAATAATCTTTCAAGGGGGAGGTGCATTGCTTCTGCATTGCGCTACAGCAGTAGCCTCTCTGGTGCACCCTCACAAAACCAAAACCAAACCAGACAAACAAATCTTAAATATAATTTTAAACCACATTAAACGGGCAGATCTGTGCTTAAGTATAACTTTATTTTGAAGGAATTGAGAAGGGTTTTCGTTTCAGCTTTAGTGACAATTGTAGAGCAGAATCAGAGGAGGAGATTCTCATTTCATTTTGTTCTTAGTGAATCCATCTCCCTCTTTCTGTCTGTCTTTGAGGTGAGATGAGTTACTCTGCTCTGTTGGTCTCATCTCTTTCCTATTTTCTCCCTCATCTTAGAGCATGAGCATGCATTCATTCATTCAGCATTTCTACTTGCATTTGCAGTGACAATTCTTTTATTCCATTCACATTCACAGTCAAAATCATGATTGTTTCTTCATTTTGCATTGCTTTTTGCCCAATTTAACATTGATTAAGATGAATGATTGGTTAGTCATCTTGCAATCATGTTCATATTGCTTTTCATCATTTTGCTCATTCTTAATTCATACTTATATTCATAGTTGCTTTCTTGCAGTTGATTGTTTCTTCAACGGAAGAGAAGAACCCAAGTCTCAACGATAATAATATCCTAAACCCTAGCTTAGCTTAATAATTTGTTAGTATTACTATTATCATTTATCCACCTTAGTTGCTTTTTCTTCTTGGGTCCAGATACATAGGAGTGCTCCCCTACCTCGAGATATTTACATTGTAGTGTGCTATTGCCCCCAACCTCATCACAATTTGCACTTCACAACAAGTTAGAGAGGGACCCTTTTCTAGACCTTTATACAGACATTTCCCATGACTCCACTTTGAGTGAGGTTATCCTTTTGGGGGACGTCAACACCCATACTAGGGACTCATAGGTGTTGTTATATGACAAAACTAATGGTGTACTTTGTCATCAAAATATTGACCTAAAGAATGTGGGCCTTTAGAGGACTTTCGATGGCCGGGTCGGGCCACTCACAGTGTATGATAGAGACCTCTATAGTGCGGGGAGTTCCATGATCTGCTACTCCTAAATGGTCTCCCTTGCTACATTGACTTGGAGGGGGGGGGGGTTCACATGTTTCCCCATAGTGGTGGAATACATACTAGCTAACGAGGATCTACTCCCACACATTCAACACTTCTATGTCTCCCCTATCCCCCCTGCAAACCACGCTCATCTCACCTTTTTCCTCTTCACCTCCCCCCATCTTACCCCCCTTGCACCACCATTCTCTTCGACGTGGAGTATGTTGATGGTTACACTGTCTTTAGGATTTGCTCCCCTCCTTCCCCCATTTCTCTTCACTGGACACAACCACAACCAAATATGAGATTCTCTTCAGGGCCCTAGGGTAGGGGTCCTCAACTCATACCCCCATTCTATCCGACAACATGCCCACACCCCTACCCCAAGTTTTTGCTCCATGAATCTTTGATTTGATGAGGAATGCAAACTTCTCCACATACACCTTTGTTTTTCCTTCACTTATGACCCTCCATATTACCCTTGCCTTCAAAATTTTTATTATTGCCTCCTATACTATAAGAAGCAAGTGTTTCTTTCACTGAGGAGATGCAAGCTCTATGAGGCCCTTCACCACTCCCCCAGAACCTTTTGGCACACTCTCTTCTCTAAACATCACACCCTCCCCCAAAACTTAGATCCATAGGCCATGTTTTCTCTTACAACCTTCCGTTATGATGTCCCTAGGCAATCCCTCCCCCCCCCCCCCTCCTTCTTGCCACCTCTTCTTTGAAAGAAACATCAAGAGAGAAAACAAGGTTATGAGCACTAATATGGTAGTGGACAAGGAATGGTTCCAAGTGGAGTTCCTCAAGCATGGTATCCGATCTCTTGACTTACACATTGTGGATTTATTCAACCATGTGGTTTGCTCTAGTTTCCCCCATACATAATCCAAATACACTATCCACCTAATTCTCAAATTGGGGGCTAGCTTAGACCTAAACAACTATATGAGTATCATGACACACATTCTCAAAGCTATATCCTATAGTTATGTATCTATGGCTCTTAGATGACTAGGAGAGTAGACAACTCGATGCTAGAGGATAGGTTGTATTTTTCCCGAAGTTTTAGACGATTGTCACATCTTCACACTAATAGTTATTGAGGAGGCTTCTCATCACTCTTTGAAATTATTTTGCTACTTTGTAAACTTTTGAAAAGCATTTGACATGGAACCAAGAGAGGCTTTCTCATAGTGGCATTTCAAAGACCCTCCTAGCCACCATCATGAGACTATACGAGTTGGTCCTTGGTTGTTTTCGTACTACACACAATATCTAACTTCATTCAAAGTACCATAGGAGTTAAGCAGGGGTGCCCCCTCTCATCAACCCTCTTTGGGATCTACATCGACGAGTTATAATATTTCCTCAACAAGTATATCTAGGATGGGAATGGTTGCCTCCTACATCATGCATTGATCTATTTATCCTCTTTGATGATGACTTGATCCTATTAGCCTCCTCGCCTGAAGGCCTATAGAGACAGATTGATGCCCTAGCCAATTATTGCGACCTTTAGCAGTTGCCAGTTAATGTGGGTAAAACCGAGGTTGTGATCTTCAATGTGTCGAAGATTTCTTTCTCAAACTTACATTCTACTTCTAGGAGGAAGAGATTGAGTTCATGATCACATACACCTATTTGGGATTTTAGTTTGGGAGGCCTCATTTTAGTATGTGTTAGGCCCTACAACCCCGACTAAGGGATATGACTTTCTTGCCTTCCTCAAGTTATAGTGTCTCTAGAACCAATTCTTGTAAATCTCGTCCAAGTTACACCTCCTAGATATGATCATTAGATCCATGATGCTCTATGGCTCAGATATCTAGGATTGAGTTTGTTGCAAATAGACTAAGCCAATATCGAGAGAGTCTAGACCCTTCTTCTTAGGCGCATCATTTGATGCAAGTGTACAGTGACCCAACACACTATTCAAGCATAGTTTGGAGCCCATCTCTTTTTCCTTGAGGCTAACTTTTGTTTGGTCCCTTTTCTACACAAAGTTTGGATCTTTGAGGACTTAACCTTTGGGAGAGTTATGTACCCCTACCTAGCACATTTCTCTTCTAAGACTATCACCTCAACTTGTACCACATGGCATGCCCATGTTTGGTACTGATAGGTGTCTTAACATTTGTAGTGGGTGGCCATCTCTTCAAACCTTGTGCCTTCTTTCAAGTACTCTTTAGACGTGCCAAGGAAACACTTTTCATCTAGGAAAGACCTAAATCAAGCTATCCAGAGGACATCTATAGATAGTACATCCAAGTCGCTTGGATTGCACCCTTGGAGAGCCTCAACCAAAAGATGGATTTCTACTTGGAAAATTTCTTAGAGTTGTGGGATGTCATTGTTGCCTATCTATTGTAGTACACACATAGACAATGGATGCATTCTCTTAAGATCCTCTAGGGAAGTTTTGGGTGGGCTCCCACAGACTTCAGGTAGAGATCAACCACCATATCTCATGACCAGATAACTTGCCAACTTGTCATTTACAATAATTGAAGATGGATGTGCATCTTATTTTTAGGTGCCCATTTTACTTTTTAGCATATCTAAGGTTGTTTCTTTTGCCTATATCGACATTTTCAAGGCTCCCTCTCCACTTTCTTTCACTATCTTGACCACAAATGCCTTGCTCTCTGCATGAGAGAAGTGCTCAAACACATATCTCGGTTTATGCTTGGTTGCCTGGTTCGATTGGGGCAACAAACCACAAGTAGAGGTATAGGATACTTCATACCCTAGATTGGTTAAGCCTTGAGTCTCTTCTTGACCTCCCACATTGGGTGGTTAATTGATATCTTTAATGATTTTGAGGATTTTTCATTCTAGGGCATAGATCATGCATCACCAAATAAATATACAGACCCAGTGCTAGGCTCCACATAGTAGTAAAACTACCCTTACTTTGAGTCAAGTAGCCAATATTCTATTGGGGGTTTCTTTTCCTTGACCTTGGATGGTAGGAGAGTGGGTGTAGTGTCCCCAAGGCCGAGCCCCGATGTAAACTATGATCTGAAAGAGATTGTAAATATGTGTTATAGGCTGGTGAGCCAAGTTTTGTATAAGCCAGTAGGCTTATGTGTTTGATTAGGCCAGAGAGCCTAAGGGTTGAAGGCCAAGGGCCTGGATTTTGTATCTATATGTATGCAACACATCAATAAAATATAAACACCTGCCAAGTGCAGACTGACCATGATGAATGAGTGATGGGGGACTGAGCGTCCACAGAGTGGGCAAGGGACTAGGGGCTGGAAGGTGGGAAAGGGGCTGAGTGATGAGCCTAGGGGCTTAAACTTGGAAATAATATTTTAATATTGTTTCAAAAAGATATGTGCATCATATGTTTTATCCTAAGTCCTTTTGGAAGGACACGTGATTTCCCA
>ML821087.1:107156-130673 GCA_009831015.1 Picea engelmannii | reverse complement strand
TAATGCAAATAACAGTATATCAAATGACAAGGAACAGAACATCAATCATACACACAACACAAGATATACATGGTTCACCCTCTCTCTAGGGCTATGTCCATAGAACTGTGCTTTATAATATATTAAGATGAAGCATACAGTTCTTTTCTGCGCTCTCAACTAGCATATCTTCTTTCTTCTCCTCTCTGTCTCTCCCCTTCCTGCACACCCAGCTACAAGACTGATCTCGGCACCCATTTTAAGATCTTACAATACCAGAAGGCTCTTACTCTTAGCACTTCTCTCTCACACAATAATAATCACTCATGCCAATAACCAACTAGAATGAACAATACCAACAACAATAATAACAACAACAACCAACAACAACCCATCCCAGGTCCTTTAGACCTCTATTTTATACATTAAAATAGCTCCCCGACAGCCTTAGGATGAGACCTAAGTGTCAAAATCCTATATACCAAAACCATAGGTTTCTAAAACCCTAGGTCAACTTGACCCGCATTTTTAAGGCTTCACTAGCCTG
This sequence comes from Picea engelmannii, assembly GCA_009831015.1. Classification (NCBI taxonomy): domain Eukaryota; kingdom Viridiplantae; phylum Streptophyta; class Pinopsida; order Pinales; family Pinaceae; genus Picea; species Picea engelmannii. The sequence continues at coordinate 130,147 of ML821087.1, read as the reverse complement.
TCTTTCCTTCCTTCTCGTGCAGTGCTCCAAAGCATCCAACGATGGCTTTTTCCGCTTGCTGAGTTGTCCATGATCCATTTTCCTTACTTATTTTTCATCCTCGATCTCCACGTCCAATGAATTTCTTTCTGTTACTTTGCTCCATCTTTTCTTCTCTTTTGCTCACTTCAACCCAGTAACAGTCACAATGTCTTTCGCACAGTTCGCATTTTTCCTTTTCTTCCTTGATCTTCTCTTTCTTCCATAACCAAGGGCCAATAAGGTCATGGTATAGAGAGATGGGCATTGAGATAGTTTCTCTTAATGAAAACCACTCTCACTAGCCCAAGTGGCCTTCCATGGTGGAAGAAAAGAGAGACGAGGGACAAGGAGATCCTATCAATTTGTTTCTCGCAGAATCCCTCATGCAATTTTTCCCAAATCCTTCGACGGATTTTGACAAAAACAAATGCATCTTCATCAAGTGACCACTCTAGAAATGATTCCCCCTTCAAGGTATGAGTTAATTTTGATATTCCCATAATTTAAGGTCATATAGATGCAGATGCTTTGGAAAAGTGTCTAAATCTATGAGAAGGTTATTTCTTTGTTCACAATTTTTCCAATAGGGAAAATATCACCTTTGCACTCCTTAAGGCCATCCCTCATGTCAAACATTGGTGAGAGATTTATGGAGAGAAAAAATCCATAGAGGAGTAAAAAATATTTGGGGCCAAGCCAACTTAGGAATATTTTATGGATTCCTTCAAGGAACAATATTACCTTGCTGGAAACTATGACAACGGATACATGAGATGGACCACACTACATTCGGAGAGGGACCAAACAATGTTGAATTTTATAAATACCTTCCATACAATGAGAACCAAGATGGGTATTAGAGACTCCAAGCAACATTTGGTTGTGAAATACCATGGGGGCCTACATAGGTATATCCAAACAAAAATGGAGTTTATGGACATCTCATCGATGGGAGCCACTTATCAATATGCTGTCAAAATTGAGAAAAAAGTTAAGTAGAGGAATAAGTGGGAGTTTCTATCCACGAATGCATCACAACATAAGCTAGGAAAAGGAATCCCCAACACACAAAATTGTTGAAATATTGTAACTGCAAAGAGTATTTTATTTATTATTGATGTATTATTCATTAGATCAATCCCCTTTTGTGGATTGATCATGTCGGGTATTGCAAATGACCAAATCCCCTTTTGAGGATTGGTCAAACCCTAATTTCAATAGGCAAATGAGAAGTCGGCCCCCAGAATATATTAAAGTGGTTATAACCACCCAGAATGAGAAGTCAGACCTGTCAGTGAAAAGACACCTTAGTTCACACCTTCCAGATTGTGTAAATAAGAGATGCCAATGCCTCATTTGTTCACTCACTCACTTGTTCATCAGAATGCAAGTTTGGAGCTGCAATTGAAGAAGAAGGAAGAGAGAGAGAGAGGCACATCCTTGGGAGAGGACTTTCTGTATTTTTTGGTTTATTCTCTTGGCATTGTATTGGCTATCTATATTAAGGAAGTTTTTGTTGGGTTTTCTCCCCCATGAGGGTTTCCCAAGATAAATGATGTGTCTCTTGTGATTGTGTATTTCTCAGTGATCCTTTATATGCTATGGTTATCTAGTGAATTGTAAATAAACCTAATAATATATTAAACCTTAACATGGTATCAGAGCTAAGATGAAGAGAGCATCTTTCACAAGAAGAAGAAAAACTTCACTGTTGTCATACATGCAAATTAGGGCTTTTTATTGAAGAATAATTTCATCCCCAAAGTGTTTGAGGCCCTAACTAGGTTATATGAAGGAAATAAAATAAATCGGAAGATGAATCTAAGAACTCAACTCAAGAATGCAAGGATGAAGAAAGGAGAATTGATCCAGGAATATTTCTCCAGAATATATCAATTCAAAGAACAAATAGAAGAAATTGGAGATACTATAGACAAATACAAAATCATAATGACAACCCTTAATGGTCTCACAAGACCTTGGGTTGCATTCATCCAAACTATTTGTGCTAGAACAAAGAAACTAAAATTTCAAAGCCTTTGGGAAGACTGTATTCAAGAAGAATGAAGAGTAGCTAACCGAGAAGCTCTACTATCAAGAGATGAAGATCAATCCCTAACTACTCACACTAAAGGAGGAATAAATAAGTCTTACTTTCATAAAGAAACTCATAAAGAGTCTCAATCCCAAAAAAAATTCATACATAAATAATCTCAACCAAAGAGATTCCAAAAGAAAGGACAAAGAAAATAAAGAAAATTCTCATCTTACCAATGCTACCATTGTGACAAGATGGGACATATTGAGAGACATTGCCCAGCTAGACGAGAAGAATACAAGAGGAAAAACAAGAGGCATCATGCCCATGCAGTTGAATATGAAGAGCCACCCACAAATATGATAAACGAACAAATTGAAGACTATGTCTTTATCTCAACCGTCTCAGGATCACTATCACCTAGAGAGGATACTTGGATCATTGATAGTGGTGCTTCCAAGCACATGACAGGTCAAAGAGACATTCTCTCTTTCCTTTCAGAAAATATTTTTTCTCAGAAAGTTACACTTGGAGACGATTATCAATACACTATGAAGGGAGTAGGAGAATCAAACTACAAGCTGAATTTAGGGACTCCAATGAAGATGAAGGATGTACTCTATTTACCAGGTTTGAAAAAGAATCTACTCTCCATATCAGCTTTAGAAAATAAAGGCTTCAGAGTTGCCTTTATAGATGGATAAGTTATTATGCGGGCTAAAGGAAAAACCATGAAAGAAGCAATCATTATTGGAAAAGAAGAAGGTGGCTTGTATAAGCTAAAGGGTCACTCAGAAGTAGCCATGACCCACTCCATTGAGAATCCATGTGAACTTTTGCATAGAATATTATCCCAAATCAACTACAAGGAATTACCATATGTAAGAAAGGAAGTCACAGGTCTACTAGAGCTCAAGGTTGACCATGAAGTTGTGTGCAATGGATGTGCACAAGGGATGCACATCAATAACCCTTTTCCAAAGAGAGGCAGTAAAGTAGAAGGAGTCCTAGAACTCATTCACTCAAATGTGTGTGGCCCAATGCCATCATCCTCCATTAGTGGGTATGTATACTATGTATATTTTATTGATGACTATTCTCTTAAAACCTAGGCTTACTTTTTGAAATCAAAATATGAATTGTTTGGTAAATTCAAGGAATTCAAAGTCTTGATAGAGAATATTTTTGAAATAAAGATCAAGATACTTAGGTTAGATAATGGAGGATAATACACCCAAAAAGAATTTGTAAACTTTTGCAAAGATTTCGGGATCAAGAGGGAGCTCACCACTCCCTACAATCCTCAACAAAATGGTGTAGTAGAAAGGAAGAACATAACTATAATGGAAGCAGTGAAGACCATGATCCATGATCAAGATCTTCCAATGTGCTTATGGGAAGAAGCAAGAAAAACAACTGTATATGTACAAAACCGATTGTCCCATAGTGAACTTGGGTTCAATACCCCTGAAGAGATGTTCTCTGGAAAGAAGCCAAAAGTAAGCCATCTCAAAATATTTGGATGCCCAATATTTGTACATATTCCAAAAGAGAAGAGAAACAAGCTAGACCCTTCAGGAAAGAAGGGAATATTTGTTGGATACTATGAGGTCTCCATGGGATTTAGAGTTTATATACCAGGTCACCATCATATAGAGATCAACAGGGATGTGATCTTTGATGAATATGAAACACTGAAGAAATCAAGAAGATGCCAACTTGAAGAAGTATATGAAGAGGAACCTATAGGTCCCAGATTTTCAGAACCAGTGAGGGAAGTCATAGCTTCCCCTAATGAGGAAATTCTAGAAGATCATGACATAGTAGAATTTCAAGAACCTCCCCAGATGACGATCTCCCACAAGAGAAATCCAACTTGGGCAAGGGAACTTATTCAATATGGAGAGAATTATGGTGTCCCCAAAGGAACCATGAGACAAGTGAAGATACCTAAGCCATTCTCCAGTTATATGGATTTGATGTGTGATCTCTTACAGAAGGAGCCTACCTTCTTTGAAGAATCCATTCAGAAGAAAGAATGGTCATATGCCATGACAAAAGAATACCAATCCATCATAAAGAATTATCTATGGGAAATAGTTCCTAGACCAAAGAGAAAGGATGTGGTATCTTCCAAATGGATTTTCAAAATAAAACATGCTATTGATGGAAATATTGAGAAGTATAAAGCAAGGTTTGTCACTCATGGATTTTCTCAAAAGGAAGGAATTTACTATGAAGAGACATTTTCTCCTATAGCCATATACACTTCGATTAGAACCATCATATCCCTTGCAGCTAAGATGAAGTGGAAGTTACACCAGATGGACGTAAATACAACTTTCCTAAATGGTGTCATTGAAGAAGAAGTGTATATAGAACAACCTCAAGGGTTCAAAGTTGAAGATAGGAAAACTCATGTTTGCAATTTTTTGAAGGCTTTGTACAGATTGAAGCAAGCTCTTAGAGCTTGGTATGGAAGGATAGACAATTTTCTGACAAACATGGGTTTTACCAAGAGTAAAGCTGATTCTAACCTCTACTTCAAGGTTATGAATGATGAGCCTGTTATATTGTTTTTTTATGTGGATGACTTATTCTTAACTTAAGAATAAAATATCATCACCGAATGTAAGAAGAAGCTCGTTACAGAATTTGAGATGAAAGACCTTGGCCTAATGCATTATTTCTTAGGTCTTGAGGTATGGAAGAGTCCAGAGAGGATATTTCTTAACCAAGGGAAGTATGCAGTTGAAATCCTAAAGAGATTTGATATGTTGGAGTGAAAGTCCACAAATACACCCATGGAAACAAAGTTGAAGCTCTTGGTTGAAACTTTGTCAAAATTGATTGATGCTACGCTGTATAGAAAAATCATTGGATCGCTAATGTATCTAACGAACAATAGACTAGATATATGTCTTGATGTGAACACTTTGAGTCAGTTTCTGATAGAACCCAGACAGGTTCATCTAGTTTCTAAAAAACATGTGATGAGGTACCTTAAGGGTACATTAGATTATGGTCTCAGTTATGATGGAGATCATGACTTCAGATTGAGTGGGTACACTGATTCAGATTGGGCTAGAAGTGTTCTAGCATGAAGATCACTTCAGGATGTTGTTTCAGTCTGGGGGAAGCCATGATCTCATGGTAGATTAGGAAGCAATCAAGCATTTCTCTCAGCACAATGGAAGCAAAATACATTTATGCATGTTTTTCCAGTTGTGAATCCATATGGCTTCGGAAGTTGTTGACAGGTCTATTCAAGCTAGAGATGGAAGAAACCATGATCCTATGTGATAACCAAATTTGTATAAAGATGAAAAATAATCCCATATTTCATGGCAAGTCAAAACACATAGATATTCGATATCACTACATCCATGACATGGTGCAGAGAGGATCCATAAAGCTCCAATATGTTAGCATGGATGAACAGGTTGCTGATGTGTTGACCAAGCCTCTATATCATGTAAAGTTTGAGAACTTTCGAGATAAGCTTGGTATAGTCCAAAAGGACCTCCCTTGAAAGGGAGAGTAGTGTTGTGTTTCCATCCTAGTGGTGTGATGCTAGCTTAATTGTTGTGATGATCTGCTAGCTTAATTGTTGTGATGATGTGCCAACTTAATTGTTGTGATGATGTGCCAACTTAATTGTTGTGATGATGTGCCAGCTTAATTGATGTGATGATGTGCCAGCTTAATTGATGTGATGATGTGCCAAATTAATTGTTGTGATGATCTGCCAGCCTCATGCTGTGATGATGTGCCAACCTTGTGCTATGATGATGTGCCATCCTCGCACTGTGATGATGTGACCAACCTCATGTTGTGATGATGATGTACTAGTTTTATAGTAATCCATGTTGATGCAGATGATGATATCATTCCAGCTCTTTGTTGTGAATGATAATATTGATGATGAGAAGAACTTTCAATGATTTATATATATGCCAGTCAATGTTACAAGATGTTGTTGATGATGTTGTCCCCTCTCTCGCTTGATGCTGTTGTAGAATACCCTTATTGTTAAGGGGGAGTGTTGAAATATTGTAACTACAAAGAGTATTTTATTTATTATTGATGTATTATTCATTAGATCAATCCCCTTTTGTGGATTGATCATGTCAGGTATTGTAAATGACCAAATCCCCTTTTGCAGATTGGTCAAACCCTAATTTTAATAGGCAGAATGAGAAGTCGGGCCCCAGAATATATTAAAGTGGTTATAACCAGCCAGAATGAGAAGTTGACCCTGCTAGTGAAAAGACACCTCAGTTCACACCTACCAGATTGTATAAATAAGAGAGGCTGGCACCTCATTTGTTCACTCACTCACTTGTTCATCAGTGCAGAAGTTTGGAGATGTAGTTGAAGAAGGAAGAGAGAGAGAGGTGCATCCTTGGGAGAGGACTTTCTGTATTGTTTGGTTTATTCTCTTGGAATTGTATTGGCTATCTATATTAAGGAAGTTTTTTCTTGGTTTTCTCCCTCACGAGGGTTTCCCAGGATAAATGATGTGTCTCTTGTGATTGTGTATTTCTTAGTGATCCTATCTATGATATGGTTATCTAGTGAATTGAAAAGAAACCTAATAATAACTTAAACCTTAACAAAAATAAAGGACAAGGAAAGGATGGACAACCTCAGGAAAACCAATCTAAGCCGCAAAAAATTAGGGTAATGGGAAGATGAATAAATACACTAGGAAGTGGTATGAGTTCCATAAATTCCCTTGGAACAACACCGATGAATGTATGTTGGTTTTAACTCTCTCTTCTTACCTCTTGGGCTGACCTAGGTTCATATCTAACAAAATTCCAACAAATCCCTCTAAAACTATCGACCCTTCAGGTAAACTAGAAGGAAACACAACACACAGTGTGTACTGTATAGTCTCACCCGAGATAGTTCTATGAGTGACTGCAATGATCAAGTGCTTGCAGTCTAGGAATGAGTGGGGATATGGGATTGTACTTTGTTATATTCATTTATTTACTATCTTATCCATCTAGATTTAATATACTATCATTCTTTATCCATGCATGTAAACCAACAGATCTAACTACTTCATCAAGACATTTATCTAAGTGTTTTCCATTGATAGAAAATACATAAACAATAAAAAGTAACATAACACATGATCTACCATGGTTCACCCCCTCATGGGCTACGCCCACAAAGATTTGGCTCTCAATCTCTTTTATTATAGTTTCTCCAAATTCATGGCATTGTGTGAATTAAATGATCTGATCTTACAATATCAACATGCCCCTACGATCCCTGTGAGGCTAAGTAGATCACACTAGGATCCTCAACCTATGATCTAACCCTCGGGATCAAGTTTCTTAACTCTCCTATAGCTCAACTGCTTACAAAAGATGACAAATCTTACAATATTTACGCAAAATAGTCCTCTCTTACATGTTAGAGCCTCCAAAAACACATCTCTTCTCTATCCCCATCCATCCCAACCTAGACGTCCTATGTACTTATTTATACTTATTCTTGGTTTATCAACCATTATAATATCTTACCAAAACCCTAACCCTAACATGGTTAAGTCTTCTTGCATGTGTTCCGTACATGTTTTCCTCCTTTGCATATAGATTTACCTTGTACATGTTGTGTTTATTTCCAGCTATCTTTCTCTCACTTCGTGCTTCTCTTTCCAAAAATAACATTTTCCTCAAAATGGGCTTGTGACCAACATGACCCCAACATTGACATGTGGCTCATCCCGAGCCACCTAGGCTTTGTAGGCTCCCTTGACAGCCTCTTCTAGACTAAGTAACTTGTTTGCAAGTTTTGTTCCTCATGATTGGACTTACACAACCTTTTCTATGAGCATTCTGATATCTTACTAGATCATTTATGCTCACTCTGCCTATGCTTGCGCCATTATCTTCTTTTCCTCCTCCAAATGTGCGATAATATTTGCTGCTAGATCTTGGAGAGGTTTTATATGCACCTGTCTCTCCTGCCTCTGCATCTGTGCTGCTATTAGCTATGCTTGTATCTTCTTCATGTCTTGTGCTCCCTTGAGACCCTCAATGATACTCATTGTTTTCTACCTCTGCTTGAGGTCCTAGATGGTTGCACTTATATTTCCTTCTTCCTGGTCCCATTGTTGGACCTGTTCATCATCCTCCAATACTGTCCACTATTGCACTTCCTTGTCAAACAAGTCCATAGCTACGCTAAATTGTCTTTCCATTTCATCCACTTGTCCTGTATCTTCTTGTCTACTTTGTTCTTTCACCTCCGAGGGAGTCGTAGGAATGAGTTTTTCCTTGAGGTTTTCAATATCCTACTGGTATTGATCAATTTTTTTCAAAATGTGATCAATCTTATACATTATGTTGGGTTCTACTACTTGCGTGTTGTTTGGGATTTTGTTATAGGATGCAGTCACACCCTACTCGGGATTGTCCACATGATCTTTCTATTCTTCTTTCTCCAGATTCAACTGGTTTCATGTAATTTGTATCATTTCTATGAATCCTCTGCTCAGCTCTAGGTTGGTGGAATTTGTGTGAGCCCTTGACTGCACTTCATACATGAAAATTGCTTGTATCCTGTATAGATATTTTGTGGGTATTTGGGCCATTATTATCTACATCTCTTTGATCTCATGCAGTGGTTTCTGCACTATTTCAGGATCATTCCTAATTATTTCACACATGACGGTAAATGTGTCATGTTGCTTTTGTGCAGCTGGCCTCGATACTAACTTCTATTGCTGCACGGTAGCCTGAGATTCTACATGGCCCCATATCTTTTGTATATTTTCATGCACTTCTAATAGCTTGGCCATGATATGCTCTCTCTGTGCCTCTACTGTTTTGACTACTTCCTTGCTCCTGTCTTGGACCTTATTCGCGACGAGCTCTACATCATCCCAAGTGAGGGTGATGTATGGATCTTCTGTGTAATATTTCCTTTTTCCACACACATATTTTCTTTGCGTGGCCTCATTTTATGATTGTGAGGGATGTGCCCCATTGGTTTTTCCTGTGCCCATTTCCTGATGACCCTATGTTGTCTTCCTCATCTCATCTTGTGGATGGATTTCTGTTCATGCTGCTGTGGGCATTCTCCTTGGTTTTTTCAGGATTGTGCTCCCACTTGGCACTGTTCACGTTGTTGCTATCCAATTATTACCAACCAAACTCCTTGTTCATGATGACGAACATGCCTCAGTTGTGTCCTTAGGCTTAGTAGACTGCATCATACCTATCCTGGTGGTGGGTTTTGTTATTGGTTGTTGCCACTACACAAGAAAATATTTGATGACCCAATCCATGTCCTCCATGGTCACGCAATACTACATATTCAACCATACTCACTTGGGATCCCTTGTAGCTTGGATCCATGTATGGTATTGGGATTCCTTGAACTTCACGATCCCCTCTGTTTCCTGCACAACCTCCCTTAGGATTAACCATGTGTTAGTAGTGTTATCACCCCATAAATTATGGGAATCAACTTATGACTTGGATATTATGGATATTATCTGTATCTAGTGATTTTATTGGAAAATTGATTTTCATGTTGCAAAAAGAAAAAGAAAAAGAAAAAAAAAGAAGAAAGGAAAAAGAAAATAAAAGAGGGAAAAAAGAGTTGAAACAAAGCCCGATGCAATAACAGTGACTTGGTCATACCTTTCAAGCATGATCAAGTCCTTTTAAATTTTCAATGTTGATAGGCCAGTGAATGCATCTAATCAGACTGTCTAATCCTGGTCAGATAGCCCCTAGGGTAGAATTAATGAATAAGTCTGACTAGATTGTCTAATCCTGGTTAGATATCCCTTAGGAAAAATAATGTCTTAACCCAACAGTCTAACCTGGGTTATTTGTCTTGTGAAAGTAGGTTAGAATGTAGACTAATTGCTTTGCTTGCCTTGCCCAAAATAAAACCCAGTTGAAAATTCGCTACATCAAGTCTTTCCTTGCCCTAGGATAGTCGGAACAAGGTCCCCTTGGTGGTGTCTATGACAAAATTAAATAAAACCCATGAGAAAGCGCTAATCCTAAGTTTTGCCTACACGTGACATTTGCCTCTCCCGACCTATGCTTCGTTCACCTTTCAATGGTCCAGATCACAACGCTTGGATCAACGGTTCATATATCATTCTGGACCCCCCCACCCGTTCTTCCTTTAACAGAAAGGGGGGGGGTCCAGAATCGGTGATAATCTTGGCACACATCTGGATGGTCCATAACAAAGTGCACAAATCCATGGCTCACATTGGATTCCGGACCCCCCCCCTCCGTTCTACCTTTAACGGAGGGGGGGGGGGGTCCGGAATTGATAATAACACAGGCGCACATCTGGATGGCTCTAAACTGAGCGCTCAAATCAACGGTTCACATTCAATTCCATACCCCCCCCCTCCGTTTTGCCTTTAATGGAGGGGGGGGGGGTCCGAAATTGATATTAAAGGACGCGCCAAGATCTACGGTCAGAGATCCAGTGTGCGGATCAACGGATCACGATGGATTCTGGACAACCCTTGGTGTTCTGTTTTTAATCAAAGGGGGGGGGTCCGGAAAGAATATTCCTTATGGAGGGCCCCATTGGTACTTGTGCCATTGTTCTATTGGTCCATAGGTCCCATCCTCCACATGCTATCTGACACCCTGTCGCCCCTAGATGTCATCCTCCACTAGTCCACTTGTCCCACTTTCTCCCGGGTCGAAGTCCCATCCCGTAATTGCTGTCAGTCCATGTTGTCAGTACCATAACCCCCTTCATTCATGGACAACCTCCTTTAGCGACTTTTACCCCCAATCACAAACCTCCACGTCAGTCGTCTGTATACTCTAGTCACTGTCACCTGCCATATCACCCCAAGTGGCCCGTTGTCCATTAATAACTGGATAACATACCCGTTGTCACGCTGACCATTTTCCCGCATCCAACCGACCCGTTTTTGAATAAAACAACCGTTTCCATGTGTATTCGTTATTCATCCATCGTGCCAGAAACCTCCTTTTCCTCCATTGCTCCCGCATTGTTTTCACCTACAGTCAGTCGACCCCCACTAACGTATTGTTTGTTGCAGGTACAATTACCGAAATGGTGTCTAAGACAAAGCAAACTGAAGAGGAAGAGAATCCGTTCATTCCTCCTCCGGTTGCCCTGGATAAAATTCCTCTGGTCGACAAAGATCGCTTGATAGCAGACACTATATGCAATTTTGACTTCTTCGATATGCAGTCATGGCTCCGGGAAGTCTTCCTGGACCAGAGTGATGAGATTGGGCTCTGGGAGTCCAATTTGCCCCTATATCTGTTCCCCCAAATTCACCATTTTCCAGAATTTGCACTCAAGTGCCAACCTCACTACATCCCCGACCATAAATCCATTGTCTCTTCATCTGGGGACGTCCTCTTCTTCATCACCCCAGAGGATATTGACCAGATGATGCAGATAACTCACCTGGAATTTGCATCCCCATTCAACCTAGAAATCCTCACTGAGCTTTATCAAAAGATGAATTTCCCGCAGAGAGCTCAGATAGTTGAACTTTTCCTCCCCACTTCCGCTCCTCTCCCGTCTGCCAATCCCCCGTACCCTTCTTCTTTGTTTTCCACCAAAGGAAATCAAATTATTTCTTCCCTGTGTGCCCTGCTTGGGTACTATTCCGATCAATGGGTAGACGAACCCATCCTGGGTTTTCTATCTATCTTCTCAAATGAAGAACAACTGACCACGCAGTTCGACTACAGTACCTTCTTGGCCAATAATATCCATGAACAATTTGTTAATTTCGCCACAGAAGGCATGTTCAGGTATTCATCCGTTCTGGCTTACATGTTCGTCTATTTCCAAGCAGACAGGTTCAATTTCTCCATGCAGAAGATGGACGCCGACGGGAGGCCACAGCCAGTCACAGCATGGACTTCTCTTCTGAAATACAATTCTCTCGAATACAACTTCACAGCATTCATTGATTAGTTTTACCACCCTGTGGTAAGTATGTTGAGTGGCATGCCTGAGCCACGAATAAATGACAAGGTCCGGAGAATTCTACACCTCTCAGATAATGTGAAGACAGGAGACTGGTACTTGTATCAGAATCACTCCGAGATCCGAGTTTATAGGTGCGAATTGGCATCGTACAAGCTTCCGAGATATATACCGGTAAGAATTTTCGCACTGGAATATATTAGACAAATTATGAATTTTGATGATATTCACTTTGTTTCCCTTGAAAAGAAGCAACAATTGCATATCAAAGGGAAGATTGTCTCTTTCATCTGCAACAGTAGAGGCACAGGTGATCAAGCAGACAAAATGTTGAGGGAAATGAAATTCCTTACAAGTTTCACCTGGCATTATGATCCCTGCGGGATCATTTTCGAGATGAGAGTCAAAAATAAGAATGCTCCATATGCGCATGAGCCCAGGCCGAAAATTGAGAGATATGCTAATAAGACAGAATGGGAGCCTGATACGTTGGTGGACGTGGAACCAAATTTCGGGGTGGAAAGGCAGGTAACCTCAACAAGCGCACCACCCACTGCCACACCTCATAATCCCAAGGAAAAGAGGCCCTGGAAAGAATCATCTTCTCCTGTAACTGAGGTGTCTTCGGAGGAATTTAAGATGCACGCCAAAAATCCAAGGACAGTTCCAACGATGAGCACAACAGTGGAGCAAGAGATCACGACCACCACAGTGGCCACCCCAGGGGTCAAACCCACCATTCTACCTTTTGGCTCGAGTCAGCATAAGGAAATCATAACATCAGCTATAAAATCCTTAGACTCTCCCACAGATCCTCCACCAAGCAAGACCGAGCCCAAGTTGGGCATTTTTGAAAAATATGATTTGATCAAGAAGAAAAACCAGACTCTTACTACCAGCACTTATGCCCAGTTCCAGAAGCAGTCGTCCACAGCTCAACACAAGCTTCTTTCAGCGTTTGATACAGAGAAAGGTAGGATGCATATGGCCTACCTCCAAGCGCAAGCGCTAGATCCCAAGGTTATATCAGATCATAAAAGGGCCACATTTGAGTTTCAGGCTAAAGACGTGCATCCAACAGATCAGATGGATTTGCACAAGCAAACTGGCGAGATGGTTTTCCACATTTTGGCCCACGCTACAGCGTCTGCATCAAAATTTCGAGTAGCTTTGAGCAATGCCCAGACCCAACTGAAGCTGGAGAAAATTTAGTGTTTCGCAAAGGACAACAAAATCAAAACATTGGAGGAGCTGGTCCTCAAGATTGGTTATGACCCTGTGAATGTCAAAGCAACTGAAGAGATTATTAAAAAGAAAAACGCTGACATCGCGTCTTTGAGAAAACAACTAAATCTCCCTCCAACGGAAGACCCACATGCAAAGGAGATAGCTGAAAAGGAAGGTGAAAAGGATGAGATGCTGAAATTACTCATGGAGCAGAACGCTCAGTTAAAAGAGATGGAAAGACTTTTGAAAGAGAAAGAGCAAGCAAAGACAATGGAAGGCATCCCATTGAGTGCTATCCCAATTGCAGGATTGAGCACAATGACAGTGACAGCCATTCCATTTGCTGCATCAGTACCACTACCAGAGGGAGCAACAGACTTGGCCAAGTCTATGGAGAGAATGCACCTGCAAGAGTCTGAAATCAGCAGGCTTAAGAAAGAAGTGGAGAATCTCCAAGATCTAAAGACTTCTTTCCAGGCTAGTCTATCCAAAGAGAAACAGATAAATAAGCAAATCAAGAAGGAGTTACAGTAGCTCCAGAAACAGACAATGGCAGGGAAAACTTTGGCAAAGGTGAAAGAGATCGTGTGGACTGATATTTCCAAGTCTATAAACGAAATCTGGCCAATGGTTTAAATTATGTTTGAACAAAATGAGTTGCTCGAGAGGAGCAAGCAGGCAGTGGAGAAAATCAGAGCTGAGTTGGGAGACATGCCAGCGCAAGCTAATGAAATCATAAGGTTCCTGAATTCCAAAACCAGGGAGGAACTCGAAGAATTGAAGATCAAGGACAGGACAAAAACCATACTTGAAGTCAAAAGGGTTCTAACCAAAAGGGGCCTCATGCTTCAGCTTGAGGAGAAAATTCAAGTTATGGATCAAGGAGTGCAAAAGTTTTTCAATAGGATAGATGCTCTGCAAAGAAAGGGCCTGCCTGGTATGAAGGTCATTAACGACAAATTAATGACACTCCCTGATTATAAGAAAAAGTTGGCTGAAGTGTCCAAGGACAATTCTAAGTTTGCGGGTATACAGGGAAGCATCACTGGAAAAGCATTCATGGACGCCTTGCAGTTGGATATTAGTATCCAGCACAAGATTAAGCACATATTCGTCATCAAGCCCACATTTGCTAAGTACACGTACATGGATGAAGTGTACCGGAGATTGCTTAAAGTCACAGTGCCAGGTCATATCAGATGGGAAGAGCTGTGTGATCTACTAGATTAACTGATGAGCTGTCGCATACAGTCACCTGTCCTGTCAGAAGAGGTTGCAGAGGCACCTCGCCAACGGCCTACCCCTGAAATTCAGCATACTATTGTATTGAGTCATCAAAACAATTTTGATTAGTTAAGTTAGTTAGTCTAAAAATAACATGAGCACGTCCTGATCAGTTATGACAGGAACGTTTGTATTTTGTATTATAAATACTTCAGTTTCCGAAGTATTGAGGGTGGTTGATTCGCACACCCTATTGCTGTCAAACTGTATCACTTTTGAAGAGATCCACCATTAATAAAGGAGGGGCATTTCACAGGATTCTTGTGTATGTTCACTGGTGATGTGGTTTTCTAATTTAAATGTTTTCTTTCTCTATAATCATTTTGTTTTCTGAAGCTAATCTTTATGAATAGCGTCATGTTGCAGGATTTATCTCTGATACCCTGTTTTCGATTCTAAAGATTTAAATGTTTATCTTCTAATATCTTCAATTAAGAAATTCTTAACTACTTGTTAATTGAAGTTATTTTCCTCACCTGTTCTTCCATTCATCATTTTAATTACTAAAAGATCCAGTGAATGTATTACCTCGCCTTGTGAAAATATTCTTTGGCGTTTATGGTTATTTCTCAGATTTGATTAAATACAGACCCCATAGCCCAATGGATGTGTATTTTGTCTCAACCAACTTTAAAAACCCTTTACAACAAAACCAATAATTCTTTAAACTAGCCTAATATCTGAAATTAAACAAAGCTAAATCATATAGAGAGATCCCTCTCTGAAGATGGAAGGGCTAGATCCCAGCTTTAAAAGCGGTTGGTTAAGGTTACCTTTGTGAATTTCTTCTTTTCAACCTCTAGGAAATTTACCTAGTGCTAACATAAATGGAGACTCCACTGGGGAAGAATTAAAACTGAATACCTCACTTTTCTTCCCCTAAAGAAAGTTTGACTCTGAGAAGAAAGTAATGATTAGAGGTTGGTTAACTCTGTACATATTATTTTCATAATCTCCCTTTAAAGCTCTTCCCCTTTTTAATGTTCCTCTATGACTGTTCCTGCAGCAGTACAACCTAATATTGAGCCTGGACTAGTGAATCAAACGCATATTGCGTCAAACCTTTTTGACATAATCCTCAAAACTGCCAATAACTGGGAAGAACTCAAACGTTCATGGGAAGCCATTGAACAAGACATAGCTACTCAGGAACAATTGGAATCTAGATGACGTCAATGTAGAAACCTCCCCTAGTTTTCTTCACCATAAAACTAAATAAAATATATATATATATATAAACCCAAAAAAGAGTTCTGGCTCCCAAGAAAGTTCACACTCGATCTCATCCAGACCCAGAACCCTCTATAGTGATAGATAATCCTGAACAGTTACTCAGGAGAAAGGCCTTAGCTACCATTTCATCGAGTTGTACTCCCCTTCATAAGTCTCCTTCCTTTTCCGGAGAACCAAATATCTTTCAAAACCTCGATCTTAATCTTTTTCCGTCATGAAACCTTGTTAGAACACGGTCTGAAACTTTTGTGTCTAGACTTGTCTTCGAACCAACTGTATTGCAGCCCCGAACCCCCGAAGTCTTGTCTCCTATGACTAAACTACAAATCGCTACCTCAGCACCACCCAGTCCTTCATCGACTTCGTCTTCCGCCGCTACCTCTCAAACCACCCAGGTTGTTGTCTCACCTCCTCCACCTGTCATGGCTGCTCGATATGCCCCTTTGGTGTTGGATGCACCACTACATGCCATGCCCCAATATTACCAGACTAGACTCCCACATTTCGATGCAACCAGAACTTTAAACGCACAACAACATGTGAATAAAATGAATGACTACTTGGATTTACAAGAAATTGACGAAGTCGACGTTCAGATGAGACTGTTCGCCCAAAGTCTGACAGGGGACGTGAAGAAATGGTTCAAAGCCCTACCCACTGCATCAATCCTTGACCTTGTCGTGTTTCAAAGGAGTTTTCTTGACAGATGGGAGGTAAAGAAAAAACCTCTCTAGATACTGTCAGAATACGAGAATATAAAGAGAAATCAAGGTGAAGTTGTCCAAGATTATTGCACGCGTTTTAACAATTTGTGTAATGCAATCCCAACCGAAATCAAACCTCCCCAAGGTTTGGCCTTGATTAAATTCCCTGATGGATTCGATGCTGACATGTCTTACCAATTAAGAGAAATAAATTCCACCACCCTCGAAGATATGCAAAAGAGTGCTATCAGTGTTGAAGCCAATCTGTTGGCAAAACGGGCACGTCAACGGACGAAACGGAGAGTCACGATCAAAGAAGAACCTTCTACATCTAACAACGATTCCAAATTAGATACCATAGTCAGATCATTGGTTTTATTGTTAGAAAGATCGAGTATTTCAGATAGGAATCCTCCGAGAGACGACACACCGGCTCCTCAGATTCAAAACCCCAATTTCAGGAGAAACCCTCCTCAAATCAGACAAAGAGATCCCAGAGATCAAAGAGATCAAAGAGACCAGAGAGGTCCTGATCAGCCGATCATGCCTCCCTTACAAGAAAACTACGCTGATGATGGGACAGGGAAGTAAATGAGGAATTGGAGGACACTCATATCAACCTTATGGGCATTCACGATAATAAGGCCATTTTCCTCACTCGAGAAGAGGAGGAACTTTTTCTGCTAAATCAAAAAAAGGTAAGTGAGGAAACTAGAGATGAGGCACAACAGGTCCTTGAGAATGCTATTCTAAAGGCAGACATGCAGTATGATCTACGCAGCAGGAAGACAGTAGAGGCCCCACCCAAGAAGGCGACCGAAACACAGAAATCAGTCGAATCTAAGAAAACCCCTGAACCTTCCACCGAAAAGACTCCTGATAAGGTCCCTGAGAAGAATAAAGCTGACACTCTGATGAAGAAAAACATCACCATACTAAAAAGACAGGCACAGCACGAAGTTTCACCTGTTAATCTGCCCAGTACTTCTAAGCAGAAGGATGTGGTGGAACTACCAGAATCAACGAGTCAGATCCGAACTCCCGCACCTTTTAGCCTGGAGGCAGAATTGGAAAAAATTAAAATTCTCGTCCCACTGACGGAGTTGATAAGCAGAGGCGGTTATCGTTCACAGGTACTAAAAGCGTTAGCCATTGAACCTGACATAGGCACCAAAGCCTTGACTATTGGATCAGTGACTCATTTAGACAATGTGAACCTCTCTGATGATCATCCTGAACTCCTTTTCGGGCCGGAAGTAAATGGTCAAGATGATACCGGTGATGTAGCCCCCTTTTACATCAGTTTGAACATACACGATTTGATCCTGCATAACGCCATGTTGGATTCAGGTGCCTCACATAATCTGATGCCTAAAGCGGTAATGGAAAAACTGGGATTGGAGGTTACTAGGCCTTACAAGGATCTGCATTCGTTCGACTCCAGCAAAGTCAAATGTATTGGTCTGATTAAGGACCTCTGCATCACCCTGGTTCAGATCCCTTCAAAAAACATGGTAATGGACGCAGTGGTGGCAGACATCCCGCCAATGTATGGTATGTTGTTATCCCGGTCTTGGGGAGCTAAGTTGAAAGGAACCCTGCAGCTGGATATGTCTTATGCCACTATCCCAGTGTTTGGACAACATAGGAGGTTATAGAAAGAAACACTGATGAAATATATGGTCAGTAGTCAAGAGAAACCTCATAATTACCCCCTTTACTCTGCCCATTCTGATTTAGATTCGTTCATCTTGTACAATGATGGGGATACTGGAGAGCAAGATACTCAGCTGATAGAAGATGTAGCTAGTCAAGATGAAGGTCCAGAAAGTGGTGAGGTAACAAAGATGGAAAATGTAATCACTGAAGATTTCCCTGCTGATTTATGGAGTATGGATTCCGATGGTGCTGTGAGTAAAGAAGGAGCGGGAGCTGGGGTCTGGTTGCATAATCATCGAAAAAGGTATTCGAAAAATCATTCCTATAAGTTAAATTTCCATTGCACTAACAACGTTACTGAGTATGAAGCTTTAATGCTCTGTCTGAAGCTATTGAATAAAGTTGGTGCCAAGAAAATAATGGTAAGGGGTGACTCTGAATTAATAATTAAACAAATTAAAGGTGAATATGCTGCTAAACACCCATGCCTTAGAGCCTAGCAGAATGCCATTCTTGATGCATTGAAATGTTTTAACGAGGTTGACTTGCAGGTAATGCCGAGGGGACAGAATATCCTGGCTGACGGATTAGCTACGTTAGCTGCATCATGCAAGATTCCCTTTCGCCAAACTCGCTCATACACGGTTGAAGTCAAATGTAGACCGAAAGTGCCCGATAATATCAGGTACTGGCAAGTGTTTGGAAATGATGATCAGATAGAGGACTTTCTGCAATGCAAGAACAATTTTGAATGTACAAACATAGATGTAGAAAATGAAAACGAGAATGTAAATAATTCTAAATTCGAAACAGATAGCGTGAATAATGTAAATATGGTAGATACAGTAGATTCAGGAAAGATTGGAGATGACGAAATAGATGCCGATATTTTACAATTAAAAAGCAATGTTTTACCTAGAGGTCTTGTCCCATTAGAAGATCTGTTTGACAACGATGATGTAGCTAAGAAACCAAAAATAGAAGCCCATGGGAAAGAAGTAGAAGACTGCAATATAGGAACTGAAGAGAAACCTAAGATGGTTAAACTATCAAAATATTTACCCCCAGAACAAAATCTTAAGTACGTTGAGCTATTCAAGGAATATTCAGACGTTTTTGCCTGGAGCTATGAAGATCTGAAAGCCTATGACACCAACATTATACAACACAGGATTCCCATAAAGGAAGACCAAAAACCGTTTAGGTAGAAACTTAAGAGGATAAATCCCAAGTTGCTTCCCTTGATAGAAAAAGAGATTAAGAAAATGTATGATGCCAAGATCATAGTCCCACTACGTTTCTCTAAGTGGGTTTCTAATTTAGTCCCTACACGCAAGAAAACTGGCGAAATCTGACTCTGCATAGATTTCAGAAATTTGAACAAAGCATCGTTGAAAGATAATTACCCCTTGCCTAAAATGGATCACCTCCTGCAAAGAGTGGTAGGGTCCAGTAGAATTTCTCTGTTAGATGGTTTCTCAGGCTACAACTAGGTCCTAGTTCACCCATACGATTAGGAAAAAACCGCTTTCACCACACCATGGGGCACTTTCATGTATGTGAAGATGCCTTTTGGTCTAATTAACGCAAGAGAAACTTTCCAGAGGGAAATGGACATCGCCTTCATAGAAGAGTCAGGTAAGTTTATTGTCATTTACTTAGATGATGTGACAGTGTTTTCCCAATCTGATGATGAACACGTGTGACACCTTAGACGAGTTTTCGAACAATGTAGAAGGTTTGGGATTTCATTAAATCCAAAGAAGTGTCTTTTTGGGTTAGAAGAGGGTAAGCTGTTGGGACATATCATCTCTAAATAAGGAATCAGAATTGACCCCAGCAGAATACAGGCCATACTAAAGTTAGAACACCCAAGAAACCTCAAGGAACTACAGTCTTTTATAGGGAAAATCAACTTTCTTCGAAGATTCATTCCTAATATATCCGAGCTCCTCCAAAACATTACAAACATGCTAAAAAAGGATGCGAAAATAAAATGGGACCCTGATTCCAGGCAATCCTTCGAACAGGTCAAACGAGCACTCACCGAGGCCCCAATTTTGATTAGTCCCAATTTCACTAAAGATTTCTATCTTTTCTCTTTCGCTTCTGAACATACTATAGTAGCTGTATTACTGCAGAAGAACAGTGAGGGGTACGAACAACCCATCGCCTTCTTCAACAAAGCTTTAAGAGACGCTGCCCTCAACTACAACATTATGGAGAAGCAGGCTTTTGCTTTGGTAAAGGCTATAAAGGACTTTAGGGTTTATGTTCTCAATTCACACGTCATAGCATATGTTCCAAGCGCGGTAGTGAAAGATATCTTAAGACAACCCTGATGGGAGGAGGGGAAAGTGGATTGCCATTATTCTAGAATACGACATAGAAATTAAGCCCACAAAACTGATCAATGGCCAAGGCCTTGCTAAACTGATGGCTGAATCTAACTTTCAGGCTCTCGACATTAATTTCCTAGATATGGTAGAGGAACAAGGCGAGATGGCGACTCCAAACGTTAAAGAGGTTTTTCTCAACTCTCCATGGTATGCATACCTTATATTCGTGTTACAAAATTTACAAGATCCCCCTGGTTTAACTAAAACTAAAGCTAGATTTTTAAAGTTGAAATCTTTGAAATTCTGTATTATAGAAGGAAATTTGTATTGGAAACACACGACAGGTATTATTTTAAATTTCTTACTCAAAGATGAAGATGACAAAGTGTTGCAGGAGTTTCATGCAGGTGAATGCGGTGGCCACTTGAACTGGAAGGTTACAACCAACAAAATACTCAGAGCTGGTTTTTACTGGCCCACCCTGTTTGCAGATGTACATCAGAAAGTAACAGCCTGTCATCAGTGTCAGCTGTTTGAGGGTAAAAGGAAACTTCTTCCTCTACCTCTTAAAATAATTTCAGTCAAGGCTCCTTTCCAACAATGGGGACTTGAATTCATTGGAGAAATACACCCTCCATCTTAGGGCCAACATAGGTGGATTCTCACTGCCACTGATTATTTTACCAAATGGATCGAGGCTGTACCAAGCAGGCAAGCCACTGACGCTGTTATTATTAAATTTCTTGAAAATAATATTTTATCTCGTTTTGGTTGTCCTAGAAAGATCATTACTGACAATGCATCTGCCTCTCGGTCGAAGAAACTCATTGACTTCTGCAGTCATTTACACATTGGCTTGGGGAATTCCACTGCCTACTACCCTTAGGGGAATGGGTTGGCAGAATCCTCAAACAAGACTTTGGTAAATATCATCAAGAAAACGTTGCAGGAGAATAAAAAATCATGGCATGATAAGCTGGTATTTGCTTTATGGGTAGATAGGCTGACCACCAAAAGGTCAATTGGTATGTCACCATACCAACTGGTTTACGGTACAGAGGCTGTGTTCCCAACTTCTTTGGGAGTCCCTGTCATGAAGTTACTTCAAGAGATGCAAGATGAACCAAATGACTCCCAGAGACGAATTAATCAGATGATTCATTTGCAGCAGACTAGAGAGGATGTTTTCAACAAGACACAGGTCATCCAAGAGAACATTAAGAAGATCTTTGACAAACGAACCAAGGAGGATGATTTTGAGTTGGGAGACCTAGTTTTGAGATGGGATGCTAGGAACGAAGATAAGGGGAAGCATGGGAAATTTGATCATCTATGGATAGGGCCCTACATGATCCAATCTTTCAGAGGAAACAACACCTTTTTGTTAAACAATGCCGATGGGTCAGATCTGCCAGGAGCACCTGTGAATGGCAGAATGTTGAAGCATTATGTCCCTCCTCAGTAAGAGAATTGAAGAAATCACTCTCCATTGTACATACCGTTTTAATTTTCAGTCTTTACTTGCATTTTTCTTAGTGAAGGACGACAACCAGTTTGTTGAATCCCGAAGAGAAGGCCCTAAGATGCTGATCACTGTTTTTCAATACTTTCCTTAGGATCAGACCAATGAAGGCTGCTAGACAGATTGGTTCAGGATGACAGGAAACTGGATTCTTGGAACTTAACAGGGCACGTACCATCCCCATGTGGAGTCGCCTGTTATCACCCCATAAATTATGGGAATCAACTTATGACTTGGATATTATGGATATTATCTGTATCTAGTGTTTTTATTGGAAAATTGATTTTCATGTTGCAAAAAGAAAAAGAAAAAGAAAAAAAAAGAAGAAAGGAAAAAGAAAAGAAAAGAGGGCAAAAAGAGTTGAAACAAAGCCCCATGCAATAACAGTGACTTGGTCATACCTTTCAAACATGATCAAGTCCTTTTAAATTTTCAATGTTGATAGGCCAGTGAATGCATCTGCTCAGACTGTCTAATCCTAGTCAGATAGCCCCTAGGGTAGAATTAGTGAATAAGTCTGACCATATTGTCTAATCCTGGTCAGATATCCCTTAGGAAAAATAATGTCTTAACCCAACAGTCCAACCTGGGTTATTTGTCTTGTGAAAGTAGGTTAGAATGTAGACTAATTGCTTTGCTTGCCTTGCCCAAAATAAAATCCAGTTGAAAATTCGCTACATCAAGTCTTTCCTTTCCCTAGGATAGTCGGAACAAGGTCCCCTTGGTGGTGTCTATGACAAAATTAAATAAAACCCATGAGAAAGCGCTAATCCTAAGTTTTGCCTACACGTGACATTTGCCTCTCTCGACCTATGCTTCGTTCACCTTTCAATGGTCCAGATCACAACGCTTGGATCAACGGTTCATATAGCATTCTAGACCCCCCTGCTCGTTCTGCCTTTAACGGAAAGGAGGGGGGGGGTCCATAATTGGCGATAATCTTGGCACACATCTAGACGGTCCATAACAAAGTGTGCAAATCC
>ML821087.1:96033-107005 GCA_009831015.1 Picea engelmannii | reverse complement strand
TAACGCAGGCGCACATTTGAACGGCTCTAAACTGAGCGCTCAAATAACCGGTTCACATTGAATTCCAGACCCCCCCCTCCGTTCTGCCTTTAATGGAGGGGGGGGCTCCAGAATTGATATTAAAGGACGCGCCAAGATCTACGGTCAGAGATCCAGCGCATGGATCAACGGATCACGATGGATTCCGGACCCCCCTTGGTGTTCTATTTTTAATCAAAGGGGGGGGGTCCGGAAAGAATATTCCTTACGGAGGGCCCCCTTGTTACTTGTGCCATTGTTCTATTGGTCCATAGGTCCCATCCTCCACATGTTGTCTGACACCCCGTCGCCCTTGGACGTCATCCTCCACTAGTGCACTTGTCCCACTTGCTCTTGGGTCAAAATCCCATTCCGTAACTGCTGTCATTCCATGTTGTCAATACCATAACCCCCTTCATTCATGGACAACCTCCTTTGGCGACTTTTACCCCCAATCACAAACCTCCACGTCAGTCGTTCGTATACTCTAGTCACTGCCACCTGCCATATCACCCCAAGTGGCTCGTTGTCCATTAATAACTGGATAACATACCCGTTGTCACGCTGACCATTTTCCCGCGTCCAACTGACCCGTTTTTGAATAAAACAACCGTTTCCATGTGTATTCATTATTCATACATCGCGCTAGAAACCTCCTTTTCCTCCATTTCTCCCACATTGTTTTCACCTACAATCAGTCGACCCCCACTAACGTATTGTTTGTTGCAGGTACAGTTTCCGAAATGGTGTCTAAGACAAAGCAAATTGAAGAGGAAGAGAATCCGTTCATTCCTCCTCCGGATGACCTGGATAAAATTCCTCTGGTCGATAAAGATCGCTTGATAGCGGACACTATATGTAGTTTTGAATTCTCCAATCTGCAGACATGGCTCCGAGAAGTCTTCCTGGACCAGAGTGACGAGATTGGGCTCTGGGAGTCCAATTTGCCCCTATATCTATTCCCCCAAATTCACCATTTCCCAGAATTTTCACTGAAGTGCCAAGCTCACTACGTCCCCGACCAGAAAGCCATTGTCTCTTCATCTGGGGATGTCCTCTTCTTCATCACCCCAGAGGATATTGACCAGATGATGCAGATAACTCATCCGAAATTTGCGTCCCCATTCAACCTGGAAATCCTCACTGAGCTTTATCAAAAGATGACTTTCCCGCAGAGAGCTCAGATAGTTGAGCTTTTCCTCCCCACTTCCGCTTCGCTCCCGTCCACCAATCCCCCGTACCCTTCTTCTTTGTTTTCCACCAAAGGAAATCAAAATATTTCTTCCCTGTGTGCCCTGCTTGGGTACTTTTCCGATCAATGGGTAGACGAACCCATCCTGGTTTTTCTATCTATCTTCTCAAATGATGAACAACTGACCACACAGTTCGACTACAGTACCTTCTTGGCCAATAATATCGATGAACAATTTGTTAATTTCGCCATAGAAGGCATGTCCGGGTATTCATCCATTCTGGCTTACATGTTTGTCTATTTCCAAGCAGACAGGTTCAATTTCTCCATGCAGAAGATGGATGCCGTCAGGAGGCCACAGCCAGTCACAGCGTGGACTTCTCTTCTGAAATACAATTCTATCGAATACGACTTCACAGAGTTCATTGATTAGTTTTACCACCCTATGGTAAGTATGTTGAGTGGCATGCCTGAGCCACGAATAAATGACTCGGTCTGGAGAATTCTACACCTCTCAGACAATGCGAAGACAGGAGACTGGTACTTGTATCAAAATCACTCCGAGATCCAAGTTTATGGGTGCGAATTGGCACTGTACAAGATTCTGAGATATATACCAGTAAGAATTATCGCACTGGAATATATTAGACAAATTATCAATTCTGATGATATTCACTTTGTTTCCCTTAAAAAGAAGCAACAATTGTGGATCAAAGGGAAGATTGGCTCTTTCATCTGCAACAGCAGAGGTACAGGTGATGAAGCAGACAAAATGTTGAGGGAAATGAAATTCCTTACAAGTTTCACTTGGCATTATGATCCCTGCGGGATCATTTTCGAGATGAGAGTCAAAAATAAGAATGCCCCATATGCGCATGAGCCCAGACCGAAAATCGAGAGATATGCTAATCAGACAGAATGGGAGCCTGATACGTTGGTGGATGTGGAACCAACTATCGGGGTGGAAAGGCAGGTACCCTCAACAAGCGCACCACCCACTTCCACACCTCGGAATCCCAAGGAAAAGAGGCCCCGACAAGAATCGTCTTCTCTTGTAACTGAGGTGTCTTCGGAGGAATTTAAGATGCATGCCAAAAAGCCAAGGACAGTTCCAACGATGGGCATGACAGTGGAGCAAGAGATCACGACCACCACAGTGGCCACCCCAGGGGTCAAACCCGCCATTATACCTTTCGGCTCGAGTCAGCACAAGGCGATCATAACATTAGCTATAAAATCCTTAGACTCTCCCACAGATCCTCCACCAAGCAAGACCGGGCCCAAGTTGGGCATTTTTGAAAAATATGATTTGATCAAGAAGAAAAACCAGACTCTTACTACCAGTACTTATGCCCAGTTCCAGAAGCAGTCGTCCACAGCTCAACACAGGCTTCTTTCAATGTTTGATACAGAGAAAGGTAGGATGCATATGGCCTACCTCCAAGCGCAAGTGCCAAATCCCAAGGTTATATCAGATTATAAAAGGGCCACATTTGAGTTTCAGGCTAAAGACGTGCATCCAGCAGATCAGATGGATCTACACAAGCAAATTGGTGAGATGGTTTTCCACATTTTGGCCCACGCTACAGCCTCTGCATCAAAATTTTGGGTAGCTTTGAGCAATGCCCAGACCCAACTGACGCTGGAGAAAATTTCGTCTTTCGCAAAGGACAACAAAATCAAAACATTGGAGGAGCTGGTCCTCAAGATTGGTTATGACCCTGCGAATGTCAAAGTAGCTGAAGAGATGATTAAAAAGAAAAACACTGACATCACGTCTTTGAGAAAACAACTAAATCTCCCTCCAACGGAAGACCCACAGGCAAAGGAGATAGCTGAAAAGGAAGGTGAAAAGGATGAGATGCTGAAATTACTCATGGAGTAGAATGCTCAGTTAAAAGAGATGGAAAGACTGCTAAAAGAGAAAGAGCAAGCAAGGACAATGGAAGGCATCCCATTGAGTGCTATCCCAATTGTAGGATTGAGCACAGCAAAAGTGACAGCCATTCCATCTGCTGCATCAGTACCACTACCAGAGGGAGCAACAGACTTGGCCAAGTCTATGGAGAGAATGAACCTGCGAGAGTCTGAAATCAGCAGGCTTAAGAAAGAAGTGGAGAATCTCCAAGAGCTAAAGACTTCTTTCCAAGCTAGTCTGTCCAAAGAGAAACAGGTAAATGAGCAAATCAAGAAGGAGTTACAGCAGCTCCAGAAACAGACAATGGTAGGGAAAACTTTGGCAGAGGTGAACGAGATCGTGTGGACTGATATTTCCAAGTCTATAAATGAAATCTGGCCAATGGTTGAAATTATGTTTGAACAATGTGAGTTGCTCGAGAGGAGCAAGCAGGCTGTGGAGAAAATCAGAGTTGAGCTGGGACGCAAGCTAATGAAATCATAAGGTTCCTGAATTCCAAAACCAGGGAGGATCTCTAAGAATTGAAGATCGAGGACAGGACAGAAACCATACTTGAAGTCAAAACGGTTCTAACCAAAAGGGGCCTCATGCTTCAGCTTGAGGAGAAAATTCAAGTTATGGATCAAGGAGTGTAGAAGTTTTTCAACAGGATAGATGCTCTGCAAAGAAAGGGCTTGCCTGGTATGAAGGTCATTAACGACAAATTAATGACACTCCCTGGTTATAAGAAAAAGTTGGTTGAAGTGTCCAAGGACAATTCTAAGTTTGAGGGTATACAGGGAAGCATCACTGGAAAAGAATTCATGGACGCCTTGCAGTTGGATATTAGTATCCAGCACGAGATTAAGCACATATTCGTCATCAAGCCCACATTTGCTAAGTACACGGACATGGACGAAGTGTACCGGAGATTGCTTAAAGTCACAGTGCTAGGTCATATCAGATGGGAAGAGCTGTGTGATCTACTAGACTAACTGATGAGCTATCGCATCCAGTGACCTGTCCTGTCAGAAGAGGTTGCGGAGGCACCTCGCCAACGGCCTACCCCTGAAATTCAACATACTGTTGTATTGAGTCATCAAAACAGTTTTGATTAGTTAAGTTAGTTAGTCTAAAAATAACATGAGCACGTCCTGATCAGTTATGACAGGAACGTTTGTATTTTGTATTATTAATACTTCAGTTTCCGAAGTATTGAGGGTGGTTGATTCACACACCCTATTGCTGTCAAACTGTATCACTTTGGAAGAGATCCACCATTAATAAAGAAGGGGCATTTCACAGGATTCTTGCGTATGTTCACTGGTGATGTGGTTTTCTAAGTTAAATGTTTTCTTTCTCTGTATTCATTTTTTTTTCTGAAGCTAATCTTTATGAATAGCGTCATGTTGCAAGATTTATCTCTGATACCCTGTTTCTGATTCTAAAGATTTAAATTTTTATCTTCTAATATCTTCAATTAAGAAATTCTTAACTACTTGTTAATTGAAGTTATTTTCCTCACCTGTTCTTCCATTCATCATTTTAATTACTAAAAGATCCAATGAATGTATTACCTCGCCTTGTGAAAATATTCTTTGGCGTTTCTGGTTATTTATCAGATTTGATTAAATACAGACCCCATAGCCCAATGGATGTGTAGTTTGTCTCAGCCAACCTTAAAAACCCTTTACAACAAAACCAATAATTCTTTAAACTAGCCTAATATCTGAAATTAAACAAAGCTAAATCATATAGAGAGATCCCTCTCTGAAGATGGAAGGGCTAGATCCCAGCGTTAAAAGCGGTTGGTTAAGGTTACCTTTGTGAATTTCTTCTTTTCAACCTTTAGGAAATTTACCAAGTGATAACAAGTAGTGCGCTGCTAAATTTCTTCTAGTAGCATGGAAAACACCGTGTTGTTTTCTTGCTATGCTTTAATTTCCCTCACCTGCTAGAGGGACTCGTACCTATATGCGTAGCACTTTCTCATCCTATTGATGAAGGTAGTGTACTTGGGCTCTTTCCACCCTATGAGGGTGACAAATATCATCAACCAGGAGTAATGGAACCCAGCTCCATTATCCTATGCATCGCAGTAGTTTAGTAGGAACTGGTTTAGTAAGTATTGTGCCCAACTGAACATCATCCCTTTTGCACACTATGCTGCCACTGCAATTACACCTGTAGGGGATTCCTATCGATGACACTTCCTTAATAGTTTTCATGCTAGTAATTTTCTAGCGAAACTCATTGTGTCATCAT
This sequence comes from Picea engelmannii, assembly GCA_009831015.1. Classification (NCBI taxonomy): domain Eukaryota; kingdom Viridiplantae; phylum Streptophyta; class Pinopsida; order Pinales; family Pinaceae; genus Picea; species Picea engelmannii. Next base: position 101,633 of record ML821087.1, on the reverse strand, counting down.
TGATTTATTTTATAATGAGGCCACTACTCCCTCATGTCGTGTTGAATTGTGCCTTCACTTGCTCTTCCAGTTCCTTCTCGTGCACCTTGTTTTCCATAAAATCTTCTGGCTATGCACTAACTTTGGGAAATCCTATAATATTTGGAATGAGTGCCATGTCTATTTGTATAGGCCTATCCATCCATAGGATGCCCCCATGGACCCAGGCCACTAGTTTCTTGATGTAGAGACTGACATTTTTTCCCCGCCCGAAGTGTGGAATATCCAGCAAGTTCATGATGTCAGAGTTGTATATCCTCGTAATCCAGTGCACAGGCTCTAATACTAGCCTTCCTAGGGGTTCAACCTCCCCTATGTTGATAAAATAACATTCCTCAGCCAAATCTAGGAATTTTATTGTGTCATGCATGTCATGGTCTGCATAGCACAACTTGCACACTTTCCCCAACATGTCCTTGATAGTGGGGACTGCGTCTGGAATGAATGGTAAAAAAATATCTAGAATCTTGGGGGTATTTCTCTTCTGCCTCGCCATGGATGTTGCCAACTCAATGGATTCTATGTTGTCCTCATCCCTAGGTGATTATGGTCAGTCTGTTATGTCCTCGATGTTGTAGGAAAATCTCCCTGCGAACAGGTAGACCACCTCTAGAGCTTGAGCTTAACCCTAGACAAAAAAATTCTTAACGTGGACACTGACTTCCTTTCAAATCTATCTAAACTAACACATGAGAAGGAAGGATAACAAAAGTAACTTTTAATCGACGTTTGTCCCTGCACGCTCCAAGTTGCGCTCCAATCCTTTGCTCCTTGCTGAGTTCTACAGACAAACAAGATACGACCACTTCCTACTCTATTGATATTAGCTTGAAAACAAATCTACCAATTAATGATAAGTTCATGTAATATCAGACACAAACTAGAAAGAAACAGGCCAAGTGTGTCATATTAATGAGAATAATGACAACAGTACTTACAATCGTAGATGAGAATGCGACAGCTTCGTTAAGTCCCCTTCGTCTAACCCTTGCTCAAAAGATCCACAACCTGGCTGACTGTGTGTTTTCTATGAGATCATAGGTTTCATGCTAGCAATTCTTCCCCCTTTCCATCATCATAGAGATTGCTTATATAGGTTGGGAGGAGCTTAACCTCTTGAGTTATGTTTAGAATAAGTTGGGAACCTCCTCCTTAGATCAGGGATCTGTTGATGAAACCAAGAATTCGAGTAGAACTGCCTCCTATCTTCGAAAGATCCTTTCCTTATTCTCCTCACCGGGCTAACCACTAACCCAAATCAAGGAGCGCTCCTTCAAAAGGGGCATCAGAGCGCTAGAATTCTCCCAAAGAGGCTTAAGGGGAGCGCCAACACTCCAAAAGTGGGCAGCGCTCCTGCAGAGGGGTAAGGAAGCGTTATAACGCTCCATGAGGCCTTATAGGGGAGCGCCAGCACTCCTAAGGCTATTTCAGAGGAGCGTTCCCTCTCAGAACTCTTGATTGGAAGCCCTCTACAGGTGTTAAGAGATGTTTGACTCAAGTGAACTAGTTCTCCTTCTTCAAACCAAGTACATAAGATGTTTTAAGTGCCTCCTTAGTGTCGTCATCATGGCAGTATGATTCAACAACATTTGCGACACTTGTAACCAACTTGCGACACTTGCGAAAGTTGTAAGGAAGTTGCAACACTTACGACAATTGAGAGGAATATGTGACACTTATCCAGTTGAGTGATTTTGATGTGTAACAGAATGCCCCCCAAAGTACGAAGTCAGAAGATACGAACTGATGATTGAAATACTTTGTAAATGTTCAAGAAAGGGTATAGACTCAGAGAACCTGACGGAAGCTGCACACAAACATCCAACAAATATCATGACATATTTCAAAACCCAAGGTAGGCATACCTATGCTTGGGTGATCGAGACTTGTAAGGTATGGCCACCATAATATACACTGTGGATCCATAATTGTATTGATAAAAAAGGGTATAGCCACCGAAGATACAATGTGGATCTATACTTTGATGACTCGGACTGATCGTAGCCACGAAAGATACACACTGGATCTATGAGATGACAAGACATAGCCACGACCAATACAAAGTGGATCTATGTAACAGTGTATGTGTTCCTTTTCCAATAGAAACTCCTTCGCAACCTGGGAAAAGCGCATATCAAAGTGATTACTCAACCCAGGGTCTTCTTACCAATCCCAACGTGGTACGATGCTAACCATGAGAATAGATGTCTTGATGTCGAACATGGCAGAAACCACTTGATTACCAGTCAATGAGGTAAACCGTTAACAAGTGCGAGGGAGATCACCATTAATGTCAATGATTCCCAAGGTACCTTAGTACATTCCATTGAACGTGAATAGATGAGCTGAGGTCGAACATTTGTGGAATCGTTTGATCAGGGGTCAATGATGTAAACCCACTGTCGAATGTGAGGAGGCCTGCCATTGAGGCATGTAGGTCCCAAAGTACTAACATGTTTCTAATTCTAATTCCCGAATAATGTGTTGAAGTCGAAAAGAATAGACTCATCGAGGGAGGGCCTTGATGTATCCCCCATCAATGACATGAAACAGACATAGAGATGTAATTGGGAGATCAAATGGACATGGACTGACACAGGTTTTGAGGCAAGATATTTGGGATGGTTGATTCTCGAGGTGGATACTTCCCTTGCACACTGAGGCACAACAGCAAAACATGACATGGACCAAGACTATGCAATGGGTACTATGACTTGCATCGGGTGACCCAGAGGAGTGAAAGGAAACTCAAAGGATTGGCTCAGTGAAGAGGTTCAGTGGATTATGATATGTGCAGATGACAAAGTGTCGTGTTCAACGGCGACTCTAAGAAGTGCTGGACAATGTTCTCAAGAAACTGCTTGGCTTACTCCTTTCAATTTTTCCCCCATCCAGATAGATGAGTACCTCTTTTTTATTTAATGAGCTCGAGGAGGATAACACATGCTCAATATAACTTACCTTCGGCAAGTTCCTCTTCCTTTGTTTAATGAACTGGAAGAAGTAAGGGATCGGTCCCGTATGGGCCTGTCGATGTGTGTTTTAACGAGTCCAAAGATAGAAAACTCGAAGGTTTTTTGGGATTATAGAGTTTGGAAAAATGCTTAAAAGAGAACTCTCTCAGTTCATTTTTCGTACAATAGTCCAACGTGACAGAAAAAGGGTTAAACTATCGCTTGCAAGACGCCCTTTCTGACCTTTTAACGAGTGTGAAAGGAAGCAAGATCACTCGACAATCTTTTCATGTTTAGAGAGTCTAAAAAGGGTTTAAAGGAGACTCCAGGGGGGTTCCTTTTTCATGTATTCATATCCAGACAGGTCCGAAAAAGAGATAAAATTTTACCCGGTTATGTTCTCATATTGTCGAGCTCGAGAACGAACTAAGACCATGCTCATCAGTATGACAAGGTGAATAACCGATCAGGACTGCCAGGAAACCGGCGATGCCAAAGCTACAAACCAGAGTTTAGCGAAGCCATTTACATCATTAGAGAAACCCACAAATGACCATACCTTATAAAAAATGGAATTCTATAAATAAGAATTGATTCAAAAATTCATTTACCATTTCATTTGCAAGGATTTTTGGAGTAGTGGAGAATCTCACTTTGGAGCAAATCTTGTTTTTCTCGCTGCCGGGGCTACGATCGATCATTTCGCTTGCCGTTCGAACCAGGTAGGTGCCCATCCCTTGCTCTTTCAATTTCATGGTTTCAAATTGATTTTCATGGCATTATTTTTTTTTAAACACAAAGCCCTTAGTCGCCCCTCTTTGACCAAATCGGCCTCCTTTTAAACATTAATAAAATAGGGGGATTCTTTTGCAAAAATGTGTTAGAGAAGGGTTGTTAGGATGTCTACACCCTTGCAATCAATTAGACAGGTCATTCTTGGCAAAAGAACTTCACAAAAGTTCTCCCCAAATGCCAACGCCCTCCCAAAATTGTTTTTCATTTTTATAACGTTTTTATCATTATTTAACCAATGTTAAAGGGTGTGGTGGTTAAAAAGAGTGAGAGGTAGATTTTAGATGACATGGGTACTTTGTTTTATGTTTTAAAATGTTTTTTGAGAATCGTATCAAAACGTGAGGAATAATGAAATTCTTGATTTTTCTGTTTTGTAGGTGTCTTCGGCAATCATGATTGAATGGAAAGAGAGGGAACACGAGATGGATGATTTAGCCGCTCTACGGAGTCTTCGTACACGGGCCACTTTGCGAGCCTGTGGCTTGCTCAAGTTTTTCAAATTGCAAAAAATGAAGAGAGAGATTCTACTACTTGAGCACATGATCGGCCTTTGGGACATTGCGGAACAGGGATTCTGTATTGGTACAAAACTCCTAACCATTGAGTTGGAAGATGTGTACTTTTTGATCGACCTCTCGAAAAGAGGGGTCCCTATATCTTTCACTAGACAGAGGGCATTACCTGAGCAGGTGGACGTGTATCCGGCACGTCACTATATTCCGGGAGCAAGGTTGGTAGGGGGCAGGATCCCTATCAAGGATATATGAGATCTGCCTCTCCGGTCTATATTATTTGCTATCACAAGCATGAATGGAAGTACTAGTGCTCATTTGGCATCGAGATCATAGGTGACCTATGGTGTTTAATGTTTAGAGCCAACACTGTTCAACTGGAGTGCGGCGTTCCTTCGGAATGTAAAGGAACAGATATCACGATGCAGGACTGGTTAGAAGCAGTTTGGATATGGCTCATTTTTGGTCTTGTTCTTTCTAGAGCGCATCCCTCAGATGCATCCTCAGATAGCATTGGCAGTACGCCCAATGGACGAACCTCGGATGGAGAGGTGGACTAGTCTGTCTCCAAGACTAGTTTTGGAGTCAGAGTTCCACTTCACTGGTGATTTCTTTGCCTGGTTGAGACGACAGTTCCTCTAGATAGAGGACTTTCCTTATGCCAATGTGGACTTCCGTGGGAGTATGGACTTGATTTTTCCCGCAGGGGAAGACTGGGATGGGTCAGGTAAGAGATTAAGCCATACCTTGTATAGTTTTTATTTTTACATTTTTTGATGTATATGCATTTGTTTTTTGGGTATGTAAAAGAGTTTTAACAGATGTTTTGTTTCCAACATGCAGACAAGGGAGCAGTGTGCCCAGTTGATATACCAGTACCAGGGCATCGTGGAGGCGCCCCAGTTGCAGCAGATCCAGTGGTACCAGTTATGGGTCTTCGGGAGGTTGAAAGAAACCTCCAAGGCCTTACGATGGGAATCCCTCCTCTACAGAGGGGGGAAGTGCCTTTACATCTGCAGCGACACACTGTAGGGGTACCAGAGAATATCAATTCTCTATTGAGGCACGTAGTGCGTGCAGTAGTATGTTACTCACAACACAACGCAACGCGGGGAGATTAGGGTCTCCCTGTGATCATGTTTTTTGTATGCCTTGTCAGGCGATGTTGTATGGGTGAACAAACCCAAAGTTTTTCCCTTTTACACACTTTTTGATGTAAAGCAAACATTTCAGTCATGCCATATATATATATATATATATATATATATATATATATATACAGTTTCGAGTTTTTATGATG